>JAYXIM010027500.1:0-11515 GCA_037575425.1 Anastrepha fraterculus
GTGATTCCAACTGCAGAAATTGAGTGAGATGGAGGTGTGTAACCACTTTTTTCCGTGAACTTTTTTATTTTCTTAAAAAACGCATTGATAACTCAGTAAAAATTCACCAATATTTTTTTGCGTTTTTTCAAGCTCAAAATTTATCTAAAACAATTTGTTCCTGCTCCCATAATTTCAATTGTAAGAGGTTTGAGCGGTTTGTATGAAACTATTCTACAGCGAAATTTTGCACTCTGAGTTAAAAAAGTTGTAACATCTACTGTCACATTGCCAAATTTAAGACAAAAGCTACTCGCCTCACAATCGCTTCCTCATCGCTACACATTTTTTGAGTGGAATTCATTAGGGCACCTATAAGTACATACATATTTACTTACTTACAAAATTCGCATAGCCAAACGAGAATACAAAGGAAAGTAAAGTAAAATCATATAAAAGAATAGAGGAGACAAAACAAATAGCTTTGATAAGCGCATTAAAATTGACGAGCGCGTTAAGTGCGCCTCCTTGAGACATGTACGCGCAGAATGGAACAAATTGGTGTTGAAGGACAGACATAATAAAGCAAGGCAGTGAAACGAGACTAGAGTCACAATAACCAAGTAGTACAAAGGCGAAAATGTGGCGCGGTCGTGTGGCAGTAATTTAAGCTCATCTCCGTTTTAATGTCGTGCCGCGCCAAAAAATAAGAAAAATAAACAGTAAAAAAAAAGAGCCCACGCTAAATGGGTAAAGTATAAAAATTGGGGTCACGATTTGTTTTTTGTTTTTTTACTTCTGTTTTCACCATTTTTATTAACAATATGATTTGCACACCACTTGTATGGCGGTTATTGCAAGGCTAAAGTGCACTCAAATGATTTGTCAGGACATTTAACTGCATGAAACGGTTTAAACACATGCAACAAGAAGCGTTAGAGCGTTGGGTTCCATTAAATCTGCATATACACTTTTATATATACTGCTGTTTGCGTGTGAAAAAAGTAAAGTGTAAAAAAAATGCCAACAAAATGCTTCATTTGACGCTATAAACCTCTTTTACTGCTCAATTTAATGCACGCTTTTAGGCGTTCTCACAGATTAGGACGAACTTATGGCGCTAAATCATTGAAATATTGCATTTACACCGCAAATTTTGCACATCATACATACATATGTATATATGCACGTGTTGATTTAAGTGGTGGTCTAGGCGTTAGTGTATGATGTTGTACGTACATAAATGTTTAAAAAAAGCTGGTTGGTGCTGCTTAAAAAATAATGTAAAAAAGCAACTCCTTCATATTTTTAATGGTTTTTGCGTACAAAACGAAAGTGTGCATGTCACCATGACAGGCTGGGCTTAGACAACAAATATATCCTTCTGATTTTTATCTACTTGACGCACGCACAGTGAGGTGCCGTGACAGGAAAACTAATCAGCTTAATGCGCTGAGACGTTCGTCAAGTTGAAAGGTGTGTAAAGTATTCTTAAATTTTCTGTGTAGTGAATTTTTCGCTCAACTCATAATTTGCTCCTTTACTGTTTACGAAAGTGTTTGCGAAATATAAATTTGGACTGCTTTCTACATAACGCCAACAAGTTGAATATTAAACTTTAAACAGCGCCAAACACCGCCTAGCTCTTGGTGATAATGTTTTGCGAATAATCGCCTGTGTTTGCACTTATATATAAGGTGAAGTCTAAAATAAACAAGACTGAGCTAAAATAGAAACGACAGGAGCTTTGTTCTGATAACCTCGAGTTTATTTGTTCAAAATAGTTCCCTATGGCCTAGATACATTGTTGCGCGCGGTTTACTACTGTGGGCAAAAAGTAAGGTGAATTTGGTTGTAAAATGAAAAATCTTTATTTATTCTTATAAATCAATTTCATCCCCTTCAAAATAGTCCCCTCTCGATGAAATACACTTATGCCAACGATTATTTCAATCCCTGAAACATGTCAAATAGTCTATTTCCGGTATAGCCATCAGCACCTTCTTCGATTCAGCTTTTATCTCCTCAATCGACCCGAAACGCGTTCCCCGGAGTGGTCTCTTGAGTTTTGGGAATAGCCAGAAGTCACACGGAGCCAAATTAGGCGAATACGGTGGTTGCGGAACGATATGCGTGGAATTTTTGGCGAAATGGTCACGAAGAACGAGTGCAGTGTGAGACGGTGCATTATCGTGATGCAAAAACCAAGAGTTGTTGGCCCATAATTCTGGTCTTTTTAGACGAATTGCTTCACGTAAACGACGTATAACACTCAAATAATATTCCTTATTAACAGTTTGGCCAGGTGGAAGGACTTCATAGTGCACCAAACCACGAAAATCGAAAAAAACTGTCATCATGACCTTTATTTTTGAACGACTTTGACGTGCTCTTTTCGGTCTGGCCTCGCCTTTAGCACGATATTCGCTTGATTGGTCGGTTGTTTCAGGGTCGTAAGCATAAATCCAAGTCTCATCTCCCGTAATGATGCATTTGAGCTTGTCCTGTCAACGCGACGACTTTTTTCCAAGAAATTGAGAGTTTTCGGTACCAAACGAGATTTGACTTTTCGTAGGCCCAAATGGTCTTTCAAAATGGTTTTCACAGATCCTTCTGATATTTCGATCATATCAGTAAGGTCTTTAACAGTCAACCGACGATTTTTGAGCACTAACTTCTTCACTTTATTGACGTGTTGGTCATCTGTTGACGTCGATGGTCGTCCGGAGCGCTCCAAGCCATCAACACGTTCTCGACCCTCTTTGAAATCTTTGTACCACTTATAAACATTTTTCTGCGACATGGTCGAATCACCAAATGCCTTCTGCATGCTAAACGTTTCCGCAGCCGAAATTTCATTCCGCAGACAAAATTTGCTGGCACTTCTCTGCTCAATCAAATCAGACATTGTAAAAATCGAAAAATGCACTCTTGGTCGTTTGGTAAACACAAGCGTAAATATGTTACTGATAATGAAATTCACATGAAAGTTGGCCCAGATGTTATTAACAGTGCTGCCAACTCATGAAAAAATAACTAGAGCGAAATTTTAATCCCGCGAACTTTGACAAATATATTCACCTTACTGTTTGCCCACAGTAGTAAAACCTTTCCGAAAGAGTGTTCCATCTTGCATCGAGATTCGAACCTACGTTCTCGCCTGAATTCCGAATGGTAGTCACGCACCAACCCATTCGGTTACAGTGGCTGCACTTTACTTTAGTACATAAACATCACAGTGAACCTGATAAATTCACTGCAAGTAATTTCTAACTGGCTAAGTGGTGTGAAAGATGGCAAAGGGATAAAATTGGCGCGACATCGCTCAACAAATTTAATTATTAATTAAAATTGGGTGAATCAGTTAATGAGCACAGAGAAAGAGGCGAGCGATACTTCACTAACTCGGAAGCAAATTTTCTTAAATTCAGCAAGAAACTCACACGAAATATATGAGACTAGCCATGCAGCTCTAGGCTTCGCCTGCGTATTAAACGAAATACTTAGTGTTAATTAGGTTAATCATGTAATGTAATTAACACGTTTTACTCCTGCGTAAAGCTAACTGGGGGTTGGAATCTAGAATGATACATTGGCTCTACACAGCAGTGGTTAGGCCAATTCTCTACTATGGTGCTGTAATACTCGTATGGTGGAATACCTTTGAAACGGATGTGAACATCAAGAGAATTGACAAAGTTCAAAGACTTGCATCTGTTCTTATAACCGGTGCGATGTCAATCACACCATCGAAAGCATTGTATGCATGTGACATTAAACTTGCTTCTGGTAGATCTGCAGGCACGATATATCGCGCGCAGTGCGACAATAAGACTGATTACTCTAAGTAAGTGGTCAAACACGGATTACGGTTGCGTTAAAATACTGGTTGGCACTTTGGAGCTTGCCGGTTTGATGGACTATGCATTTCCGCCTACACTTGCCATTACAACGTTCACGACCCTCCTAGCCTCAAGAGAAGAGTGGGAACGGGACGATGGAAGACAGGGCGAGTCCGTCCATGTATACACAGATCATTTTAAGCGCGAGACCAGAGTGGGGGGAGGTGTATATTTCGAACATTTGGGGATCTCCTTCAGTTTTCGGCACCCCGACTACTGCAGTATCTTTCAGGCTGAACCGATGGCAATAAAAAAACCGCAACACAGGTACAATGCGGTGCGTTACTTGAAGATGGCAACTACTATTTCACTGATAACCAGGCGGTGATAAAATTCCTCAGAAAACAGTCGACAACCTGCAAGGTAGCCTGGAAAGGCCGCATATCTCTTAACGAGACAGCTGAGTCATTTCTAAAGATAATACGGATTCCTGGCCATCGCGACATTGAGGGTAACTGCAGAGCCGATGAACTAGCAAGACTCGGCTCCAAGTTGACTGATGAGTACACAGACAATGGCACAAGCATACACTTACAGACTTGTAAGCCTCTTATTTGCGAGAAAATTATAAGAACAGCGAACGAAAGTTGGCGTAACCAAAAAACCTGAAGAACCACTCAACAATTGTGGTCGATTCTCATTGCTAAACGCACAGAAATTCTGCTAAGCCAAAATAAGAACAGTCTTAACACACTAATATCAGTCATAATGGGGCACTGCCTAATCGGTAGACACGCCCAAAGGTTGGGTGTGCAAACACGAAACTTCTATAGAAGTTGTCTAGATGAGTAGGAGGAAGAGACAATCTTGCACCTCCTGTGCCATTGTCCTACTCTATCCAGACGTAGATTTACCATTTTAGGAGGGAAATTGTTTAATGAGTTGAAAGATCTTAGTACTGTGAAAATCAGGAATCTTTTAAAATTTTTGCAAAAGCATTCACTGGTTTTAGGAGAGATAGGGACAAGTTCCCACGCGGCATGACAATGGGTTATGAGCCTAAATGCGTCCCACAGGACAACCGCTTCAACCTAAACTAACCTGCTCATATGTGTACGTCTGAATGCAAATACAAATGTAAGTACTAACAGCAATGTTAGTTGTTGCATGTAATTATTCATTTGTGGTAACATAAACGACTCAACTGAATTTTCTACATTGTTTGTTCACGATTTGTACACAGCGGCGAAAGTGTTAATTACAGAAAGATCAAATGCATGCATGCATACTATAAAACACAGTATCTGATATACAAACCTAAAATAAATTTAACTCCATTTGCAAAGTGAGCGTCTGCTTCGTATATACGAAGCAGGATACGGAAGTTTTCATAAATTTAATGGATAGTGGCGAGCAGAACTGATTCAATGTTTGCCATATTTATGCATTTTTGTTTACTGTAGAGTCATTTTTCAAAATAATGCTATACAATTTTTAGGTTAAATGCTTCATTTATTAAGAAATAAAACGTAATGCAAGTTTCCAAAATATTAAAAAAAAATAGACATTACAAAAATAACAAAAAAATATATTTAGTTCAATTTGAACGTCTTCAAATTCGTCATTAATGTTTTATTCTTAATACCGTTCGCCTTGACGTTCTTTTTATATTGTTAAACTGTACCGTTTCTTGATTCGCGGTAAGCAAAATAAAGCTAAAAGTGTAGATTTCTTAATAATGAATCATGTAACCCGAAAATTTGAATGTGACTAACATTTAGTCAATTATGCTCGTCATTGTATACTTAAAGGGTCCTTTAAAAGCAACGATTAGATGTTAGTAGTGAATAATTCCTAGATGGTATCTTTTTTATGCTTTCTTTGACATTTTTCACGTGGGCAGATGTCGAATTTAGACCATAAAAGAAACGTTAAAATTATTGAAACTTATTATAAAAATGGTCCATCTTTACGATCAACATATCGCAATATTCGTTCCGAATAAGATCACAATGCAAACGTTGATGAAAACATTTCAAGAAACTCCTTCTGTCCAGGATAGAAAAAAGACTGGCAAGTCAAAAATTTGACTTCTCCTGAGAATATTTCTGCTTTAGCGCAAAATGTTAATGAACAACCTTCAACACCGATACCTCGACGTTCTCAACAATTAGGCATTCATGAATCGACTGTTTAGACGTATTCATGATGGACATTTAAATGCTTTTTATTAAGTTTTCACAAATATTTATTAAGAGCCATCTTTCAACTAAAATCTCCAATTCTTATTGTGCGTTTTGATGTTCTCTGTAAATGGAGAGAGCCACAGTTTTACGCCGTCTCCGAACGATAAATGGAATGTACTCGGAGGGTCGCCATTGTATGACGGAGACCAACTGCTCTGCGCTAGAAAAAACTTGGGTTTTGTGTCCGAATGCCCAAAAGAACATACAAGTTTTTTATTCTCCAGCAAATATTCCAAGTTGATAAAAGGCGGCATGAATCCAACCGCGCAACTTTTGTTAACTGGCAGTAGGCAGCTTAAATAGAGTCTCGCTTACTTTCTGAGTTGAGAGTAGACAGCTTAAATATAATTCTGCTTACAGTGAACACTCATAGAACATCCAAAATTGTAAAAGTTGTGTTCGCATTTAGTGGTTTTAAGACAATTATTTTCAATATAAATTCCATTCAATTTAAAAATTTCAAAAATTATGTAAAAACAAATGCATATACATTACATTGACATATCAAGTTGCTGACTGTGTTTTCCTTGGCTTTCATTTGCCGACGAACATAGTGCCTATTTTGGGATAACTAGAAGCCTTATGAATATCTTGTATATCCTCTTTCATGCTATAAAAATTAAATTAAATGCCCCTTAAAAAAACAATTTGCTTAGTTTTATATAATTTGTCATATTTTTGGTTAAACATCCTGCCAGATATTGCTCTGTTTAAAGATTTTCATTCTTTAAACCATTAATGTTATCATAGTTGTAGGTTTGTATTATGGTATCCTCCAGAATTTATGTAAAACTCCAAAATATTATATTACCACTCAATTTTCCATAACTCGTACTTATAAGAGCTGGCTGAGCTGCATTACAGCGCATTTTTAACGAAATGGAGCAAAACGAAAATATACAAGAAACACAAGACGGCATAAACACAGAAGAAAGAACGAAATTCATTTCAGCGCGTTTCATGTACTACCGTCACACTCTTTAAGTTGTCCTCCATTAAACACAAAGTGTGGCAAACATCATTAAAGAGATGTTATGTGGTGGGCAGCGTTCTCCACTGGATAGTTATTTAGCATAAAAACTCACACTAACAGTGACATTAGTTAACACTATCATTAACATCAGCAAAATAGTATGTATGTGCTCTGTGTCTCTCTTGCTTTGCGCTGTATTCCTTACGCATTAACAGTAATGGAGCGCTCTCATTTGTGATTCGCAAGTTAGCAGCGCTGTTATGCGGACCTCTATGTTTGTGATTCGATAGGATTTTCGAAGTCTTGGAGTTTCAATTAAAAATTCCAGAATCCATAACCAAAATGGTATGAAAAATTGGTACTGCCGTTTTCGAGTATTGCGAAAGGAAGAAAAACTATTTTTGCTATTGTCGTTTTAATACTACATACAAAGAATTATTCTAAGAGTGATTGTATATAGCTCTTATTATTTATTTATTGAGGTAAATTAGTCTGCAGACACAAATTGTCTTACAGACTACCATAATAATAATTTCAATGAGAAAGAAGAATATATACCAAAAAATAATGAAGAAATTTAAAGAAAATTTAATTTTAACACAGCTCTCATTATGGGTATATTTCTTGCATACGGATTTCTGATGAAGCAAATATGGAAAAAATCTAAATTACGAATCGTTTCAGATGGTTTTAAAGGGCGAAAGACGTAGAAGAACCAGATCGCCCAGACTGCAGAGATCTCAAATTGATAAGCAAGCATCTAGAATAGTATGCGGATATGGGGTCATAAAAACGCAGGGCACGTAGAGCAAAGACAATGAAAACTTTTTGAATACGTTTAACTCATAGTTTATAACAACACTATTGTTGACGACGGCAGTGTAACGCACAGTTAAAATCCTTTTTCGTAAGCTCCTAAGCAGTAAATAAAGCTGCGTTTGTTAATCGAAAGCTGAAAACTCTATTGAAATCAATAAATTTACAATACAATATCAAAATTAATAGACAATTTTTTTCGTACACTTGTTTTATGCGGCGCCGACGCGCTTTCAACAACGGCTAAATAGAAAAGGAATTAAATTTGCTGCCATTTGACAGGTGTTGATTGGCGAATGAGAGAAAAACGGAGAGCTGAGAAAATGCGAAATGGGGTGCCAAAGTGACCTTTCGCAACAACTATTTTCCCGAGTTTCCACATGAGTAAATTTTTAAAAAATATTTTCCCTTTTTAATCTGATAAGTAAAAACTACAATCACAAAAATATATAATATTATTATCAGAGAAAAAATAGATTTCAGCAACATCTGAGTTAATTGGTGAAATCGGTTAATTTGGTGAAAAAGCGCATATTTTGAAGATATTTTTGTTTTTGTAATACAGATGGCATTATTTTATGCAGCCAATTTAAATATAATAGTGCAACATTTGAACACCATTTGCCTTAATTTCCCTTGCAAAATATTGAAAATTGTGTGTAAGACAATGAGTGCCACAGGAGGTGCCACAAAAAGGTGGTTGCAGTGTACATCATAACTCGCAACAGAATCATCTGGAACATACACATCGAAATAAATTTGCTAAAAGAGTATCTCAGAGAACTTTTTTCCGTTTTAAAATTTTTCGCGGCACTTAAAAGTCAAAAAACCGATGTTTCCCAAAAAAAAAATCGCCTTATTTGGCAGCCGCCGTAGCCGAATGGTTTGTGCGTGACTACCATTCGCAATTCACAGAGAGAACGTCGGTTCGAATCTCGGTGTAACACTAAAGTTAAGAAAAACATTTTTCTAATAGCGTTCGCCCCTCGGCAGGCAATGGCAAACCTTCGAGTGTATTTCTGCCATGAAATATCTGCCGTTCGGAGTCGGCTTAAAACTGTAGGTCCCTGCATTTGTGGAACAACATCAAGACACACACCACAAATAGAAGGAGGAGCTCGGCCAAACACCCAAAAAGGGTGTACGCGCCAATTATATAACAGGTGGCGCAAAAGTAACCTTGCGATAGTTTTTGGCTGTAATTAAAAAAAAAATGAAAAACTTTGATTCTTCTTGTGGATTATTTTTATTTGGTCTTTTAATTTTTTTTACATCAAGTCGAGAATATGATGTCATGTAAATGCCCGCCGCCACAGTTGATTGCCATTTGAGCCCTTTTTATGGCATTTTCCATCACTTTGGCCAAAACTTCCGGCGATAGGTCCTCACATTCTTGACGGATATTGTCTTTAAGAGCTGTAAGAGTCTGAGGCTTGTTGACATAAACCCGCGACTTCAAAAAGCCCCACAAAAAGAAGTCTGGAGCGGTCAAATCAGGCGATCTTGCTGGCCAGTGCAAATCGCCAAAACGGGAGATTAGGCGCCCGGGAAATGCATTCTTCAGCATATCGGTTGTGGCACGTGCAGTGTGTGTCGTTGCCCCGTCCTGTTGGAATCACATGTTTTCCAATCCCAATTCATCAAGTTGCGGCAAAAAGAACTCGTTGACCATTGCTCTGTAGCGCTCACCATTCACAGTAACCGTTTGGCCCGCGACGTCTTCGAAGAAAAAAGGTCCGATGACTCCTCCAGCGAAAACAGCACACCATACAGTGACTTTGAGCGGGTGTAATGGCTCTTCGTGGGTTACACGCGGAATTATAGTGCCCCAGAAGCGTAAATTTTGCTTATTTACGTACCCGCTAAAATGGAAATGGGCCTCATCACTCATGATTATTTTTGATGAAAAATCATCTTCCTCTTGGTGGTGATTAAGGATGGCTTGAGCTAACATCTGATGCACCGTCTGGACTTTGTACGGAAACATCTGCAAATCTTGTACCAAAATTCGCTGTAAAGACCGTCGACTGATACCCATTTGCGTGGCACGTCGTCTGGTCGATGTCGACGGCGCTTCCATGACATCCTCGGCTACAGCAGTAATATTCTCTGCAGAACAGCTACTCCGAGGTCTGCCACGCCTGGCAGCATCTTGTGTTGTGCCAGTCTCTTCGAGGCGAGCGGCTAAACGTCGCAGTGTTTCACCAGTAGGCGTTGGACGGCGAGGAAATCTGCGACGAAATTCACGTTGTGCCAAAGTCACCGACCGATTATTGGTCAAATAAATAGTCAGCAATATTCCGCGTTCTAGAGCAGTGTAGCGTAACATTGTTTCTAACGTATATTTAGCATGTGTTTACTACACAAATGTCAAAACAGAACTGACATTAGGGAGGGGCCAATCGCAAAATTTATAGCATTTTCTGATAGGAGGATTACTTTAGCGCCACCTGTTATATATATAATTTGTCACTGTAAGATTAATAATTCGTACAAAAAAACTTCCTGGCATATCTGATGAATTATATGAAGAAGTAATTTGTGAAATTTCAAAACAAATGATTCAATAGATGGCACGCAAGGACTTCAAAAATAAGAAGATGCAACGGATGCCGGACAGTTGTCGAGCACGTATAGAAACCCGCAAACTGCAGCAACGGATACTCAAATACACAAAACTTCGTCAATTTTGTTCCGGTCGGCTTAAATGTTTGCCACAATATTCTATTGCATTTCATTTAAAAATATAAATTCCATTCTATTCCATTTAAAAATAAAAATGCAAAAGTTTAAATTCTGCGCATAATTTACGCGTAGTCCCACCTACGCTATGTAGTAGCAATTTAATAAACAGTTAAATAAAATATGGTGCAAATTACCTAATCAATCGATTATAAACGCACATGGAAGTTATAATAAAAATTAAAGACCTCAATTTGCATCATGAATTTCCACCTTCCATATGAAAGCATCAATTGCAGATAAATTCTACAGCGACTGCATGCATTTATTGACCATCCACAAACCTGCATGTATATATGGAGCTACATTAGGCATGATTATAGCAAATACGTGGATGCAATTTTTCATTTCAGAAAATGTCTATGATAGTAAGTCTATTTGTAGGCGTATGTGTAAGCTCGCTTTAGCTGACCAAAGCGCACACAGCCACTTACATCGTACAATACAAAAACAGCATGCAATAAGACTGCAAATGAAAGCTATTGCCAACTACCAAAAAAGCTATTAATGCTTTTGAATTGTGCAGTCGGTAATTCAATGTTCATATAGCTGTGAATACAGTAGTTGCTGAAATGCTTGCCCCTGCATGCACCAATAAAGGGGGTAAACAGTGGAGCTTACGGGTCACTAGTATGCGCTTGTATGGGCTGGATATATATATATTTTTTTTTCATTTTATTTGTATGTTCGTATATGTGTGCATATGCTTGTGTAAATACATATTTGTATGTGTAAATACATATTTGTATGTGTGCATCCCTGTAGGGAATTCAATCCAATGCACTTTTTCTCAGCTACTTGCCAATGATATATCCACTACTTTTTTGCGTTTTTTTTTTTTTTAATACTTGGTTTTATTTACTCAGACGCATATAACAAAACCTAAAACTAGCAGTAAGCTTTTAAATCGAAATCTA
>JAYXIM010027507.1:0-14696 GCA_037575425.1 Anastrepha fraterculus
GCGCCTGGGACTCCTCATATCGTTGTTCTGCTTAAAGTCTACTTTGGACGTATGTTTTATCGTCCATAACCACCCAGGCATATTTATGAATATCTTGACTGTATAATTTTCGCGGACGTGTTTTAGCTCTCATTTTGCTTATCATTTTGATTGGGTCCCTCAATCTTTTTATATATGATCGTAAACCTTCACTTTTGCGCACTTCTGGGGCGTTTCCTTGCGGCATACGGGCCTCTTTTGCAGCATCGCGAAGTGAAAGCTCAGCTTTTTTCGAAATAATGACCCCATTCCTTGGCTTTTTCTCCGCAAGCTCACACTTAACCGGATACATTTTGAAGCATACGGATAATAGAAGTTACAAAAAGTGAATAGGTCAAATTAATAATTATAATAAACACTATTAAAATGTATGTATATTTATTTTTTATTTTGAGTTAGTTTTGCGCAAGTGATGAGTAAACACAATCAACTAGTTGTATTCGTGTCCATTCTTTATGCTCCGAAGGAATATACCCTATGATCAGAAACAGACCGGGAATATTTAAATAAAACAGAACATAGTTAAATTTTAGGCAAATTTATTTTATCTCCTTCAAAATATGATCCGTCTGAAGCAACTCACATGTGGCAACGTTTAACCCAGTCCTCCATGCACCCCTGGGATGGCCTTCAGCACCTTCGTCGCATTCTCTTTGATCTCCTCTAACGACTGAAATCTCCTGCCACGAAGTGGTAACTTCAACTTGGGAAACAAAAATAAGTCGCACGGGGCCATATCAGGTGAATACGGTGCTTGCACAGTGGTATTTACTTGGTGTTTGTTCAAATAATTCAGCACAATTTGGGCTCGGTGCGATGGCGCGTTATCATCATGCAAAATCGAAGAATTGTTTGCCCACATTTCTTGCCGTTTGAGACGTACAACATCTCTCAAACGCTTCAGAATGGATAAATAATATTCTTTACTAACTGTCTGACCCGATGGAAGGTACTCATGGTGCACTATGCCTTGTCAATCGAAGAAAGCAGTCAACATCACCTTCACGGTACTTTTTGATTATAGGATAAATATCCTGAGATGAAACTCTCCAAAGATATCTAGCGGAGAACATTCAGCGCTTTCAACTTCACCTATTCAGTAGTAAAGGCAGTATATACCTTTGTATGAGGTTAAGCGAAGGAATCTATATAACACTGCTCCTACGAGTACACCAGTGTACCACTGAGAGTTTTTTTGTATAGTTTATACTTTATTTACTACTACTTGAATCCAAGGCTTAACATCAATTCCTCACTACTGCAATCCCATTATATTCTCGTTTTTATTCATTTTAAATATTTTTTATTTAACGTTTCCTAAGCCATTTCAAAACTGCAGCGCTTTGCTCGCCAAATGAAGTGATCAACAAAAAGCGCCACTTGCTGCATACTTACAGGCGAGAAGAAAATTGAATGCCACTCGCTTGAATAAATATATATATGTATATTTATATGGAATTAATATTTATAAATTTTAATTAAACAATGTAATTTATAATTTAACTTATATATTCGATATTCATAAAAACTTTGGAGTGACTGCATTTGGCATTTGGCTCGGCAATTGCCACAGCACAATTCTTCTCGAAGTCAATGAGTTTTTGGTACATTTTGGTTTTCTAATAAATAAAGCAATGCATTAAAAATTAAACAAAGAGTTAGCACAATTGTTAAAATGTTAAAATGTAACTTCCCTACACCGTTATCGTTGTCGTTTTTACATTTCATAAATTTCGCTTTATTAGAAAGTCGAATGAATCAACTACGCTTAGCTGCGCATTTCGAAAATTTTAAACAACATAAAGCATTTAAGCACTAAAGAGATACCATAAATATTAGAATTGTTTTGATTTCCTCGTTCGCACTTCACAATTTATCCTCTAGGCTATCGTAGTCATAGCAATCGCTACCAAGCTTCGATTTCCTTCCGTCTTCCTCTTCATCTTCATCCTCTTCATAACGCGCATCTAAGTTGCTGATGCCATTCCGTGTGGCTATTGCAGCTAATTCGCCACTAGTTGGCTGTTGCTTGCCCTCTTTTTTCGCCTCCTCACGGCGTTTTTCATTTTCAATTAACTTTTCGAAATCTTTTGTCGGATCATAAACTTCAAATTCCTCAAATTCGATATCATCGTATTTACGTTTCTGGAAGAGACTCTTATCGTTTGCCACATAATGGCGTACGACATTCTTGTCCCGCAGCGCCGTTGAGTTGGTTGTAATGACTGTCGTTATACTGCTGCCACGACTACTGGCTACACTCGTGCGACCGTGTGGCTCCGGTGTTTGTTGATCGGCGCGGTGTATCTCGACGGGCACCACTATTTGTGCGGGCAGTTGCGTGGAGCGTGGTGCGAGTATTGGTGTCGTTGTTGCTGTGACTATTGTTACTTGTGCTTTAACTTGAGTGCCCGCAGTGCGAAGTGCCTCGGTCGGCGTTTGGCAATTTTCAGTGAACGGCTGTTGTTCTATATTTCTTAAATTAATTTTGTCTAAAACATCACAACTTTCATTGTTGGCAGTATCAACAGCTTCGCCAACGTAGTCATCGTTTCGGCTCTTCAATGGCAAATTCGACTCTAATATTCTTTTGATGCCTGCCACATTAGCTGATGCTGGTGTTGTTGATGGTAACAAAGTTTCACTCTGATTGCCATTTTGTTTGAGGCTTATGGTGGATTTGGCTTTGCCATCTGACTCTGCATGAAAATCTCTTCCTTGTTGCTGTTGCTGTTGGTTTTGCTTCTTGGTCATTGTGTAGGCTAAATCGACGTTTTTATTGCGCCAAACTTTCAGTGTACCATTGCCATCTCCACTCGCATTATCTGCAGCACACTCCTGGGACTTACGTTGGTCCACGTGACTCAAGCGAATATCCATGGCTGAGCTTTGATATGTCATTTCGTTACTCATTTCCGATTTATTATTTTCATAGTTGGTGCGGTCACATCCATTGCTTATCAAATTCGTTGGCTTAACGTCGTCTAAAGTATACGAATATGTAGTCATAGGCACATTTATGTGATTATTTACGGTCACTTGCTTTACTTCGCTCACTCCACCAACTAGCAGCACTTGCCCGCAATCCACCAATTTTCTTGCAGGCGTTTGATTGTTGATTGTCAAAGGTTCCTCCTTACCCTCCACTTGTCGTAGTTTCGTGCACTCGAAATGATGTACCATCTTTTTGACGACCTCTGTTTCATCGGCGCCAGTTTCGACGATTTCGGCGCCAGTACCAGCCAATTCCAAACGGCTGCTGCAGCTGTTTGATTTGACGAGTTTGAATTTTATTCCTGAAAACAAAAGAAAAAAGGGAATCTGAAAACATATACGAACCAGATGGATACATACCAATATATAACATATACAAATACAAGGTAAGACCGACGAGAACGAAAAGGAACTGAAATGAGCATTATACAGGGTGGGGGGTGGATGAATGCTGCTGCATGCAGAAATAACTTTTTGTCGCAATTAATATAATTTATTTTTTAGTTTTATATAGTTTTTGCGTGTTTGTACAAGGTGGCGCAGCATTAATCATCAAATTTTGTTTTTGAATAACTATTTTTTCCTAAATAAAAAAATATATTGAGTGATGAAAATCTTTATTTCTACCTTTGCGCGCTCCATTGTTTGCATACTGCAGCTGTCTAGTTCACAAGGGTCAAATATGATTGACGTGCAACGCCATTTACAAAAATTATAACACCTTCCGATAGAGTGATTAATTTTGCGCCACCTTGTATAAGGTGTTTTTAAGAGGTTGACAAAGTCCTTGTCGATGTGTGGCATTACCTAAAATGGTTATTGTTTCCTACACCCGAATTTTGTAGGAATAAAATGTAAGGTTGACAAATTATCAGGTTTGGCCAAACTGCTGTGGGGAAAAACAAAATTGTGCGAGCAACTTCGGCTGCCACGTTACAGGTCAATCCACTCGTCACTCGTCCAATTAGTCATTGTTCAGACGGCAGCGAAGCAACATGAGCGAAAACTGTATTAATTTTTTTCATATATCACCACACAATCTCAGTTTCAACGTAAGCAAAAGGTTACCATGACCCCGGTGGCGTCAGCCAATCAGCTGATTCTTTCAAATTTTCTGAGAGCCGGTTAACGATCTGATCTTCGTCTGACCTTCTGAATTATTTGCACCATGAAATTTTATTTTATTTATTTTGGAATTATGCAGACTTATTCACGATCTAAACTTAATTAACATGTCGTTCGGTAAGGACTACGAGTTACTATGCTTGTCCCACTCGTTCAATATTTTTCGACATCCTTGCAGCCTTCTGGCACCAGTGGTTTGTTCTTTTAAGCTGTTCTGTTGATCTTAGATTGTAAATCAATCTGGAAAACGTGTTGCGAAGTCCTAAGTCATTTAGATTTTGAAAACAAATGCCTAATATAAGGCATTTTTTGAACCATTTCTTTATAACTACAGGTTTTTGTTGCTGCAGCAAAAGTTATGATATCTGTTTCGGCTTTCTCGCCACCCTATTTGACCTAACACTTCAATGTCGAAAACTTTCAGTTGCCGTCGACCACCCTTTATTTTCGTTTTACGTAGGGAATCCATGCAATTTTTTACATGTGTGCCCACATATACTTACATGCATACATATTTATATTGTTCTTATTTATTCAAACTCACCAAAGTGCCCCAATGAACTTTCTCTGTTATCGTCAGTACCTTCCGCTGAATTGCCCTTCTTTTTGTCATTGTGTTTATCATGTTGTTGTGGAAACTTGTGTGTCGTTGGTTGTTGGTGCGCACAATCTTGTGGTGGCTCGCAAGCATTACAACTCTCAATTTGTCGCACTCGACGCCTCGTCAGCGTCATTGTATTGGTACTTGCCGCGTTTACCTGTATATTGCCATTGTTGCCGGTGGCGCCATTGTAGCCACTGCCATATTGCAATGGATCCGGCGAATTGCTTTGCAACACACGTCCGCCGTAGTAGGTGACTGTGGAGCCACACTCCCTTATCTTCTCGAGTACATCCTGTGAATGTAAATTTTACTGATTTAGTACTTGTTGTTTGTGCAGGAGAAATTAGGTGAAGTTATTGCGATTATAATTTCAAAACTCTTTGTGAATCAATAAATCACAATATTCTATTGAATGTTTTATGCAATTGTAATGCAGAACACACTCGAGCTTGACTTGTTTACAGTAGCACAGAAAACAAACTATGTGACATATCACGTTGAAATTTGCCAAGTAAGCTTATAACAGTCCTACCAAAAAACAAAAAATTTATTTTTGCCATATGTCATCCGTGGACCGTTTTCTTGATAACGTCTCGTTCATATTTGAGCAGAAGGTATAGAGAGCTTTGCAGTTTTATGTCGTCTCTGAAGGCAAAATGTATTTCACAAGAAAGTTTTGGAAGCCAGAACCCATCGCCGATTTCAACTGATGCAGTGACTTAAGTGAAGTAACATTAAGTCTAACGTGGGTCTGGTTATCCGTAAGCAGGTTAACCTTCTCTAGTTTTGATATTTAAAAATGTCGAAGATCTCTACAATCTCACACACTGCCCAGCATGAATCTATATTGAGCATTCGAAAATATGGTTTTTTCCCAGGAAATAAAAGAACAGATGACTCAAAAGGGGGTCCGTGGCTGCATTTGGAGAATCACGTCCAAGCATACATGCCCTGTTTGGGTGAGTTGCAGAAAAAACTAGATGAGTTCCTAACGTAAGTTGATGCCTGCAAAGATCGCTCATTGAGCTAAGAACACAGAACTCCCCGAGGCTCTCAAAACCGCTTCTTACGAGCTTATTAAGGGTGCTATTGGTCCGCCGTAGCCGAGTGGGTTTGTGTGTGATTATTTCGAGTCTTTGTGCGTAAAACAGCAAAATTATAAAAAGAAAAGTTTTTTCTAATAGCTGTCGCCCCTCGTCAGGCCATGGCATACCTCCAAGGGTATTTCTGTCATGAAAAAGCTCTTCATAAAAAAACCATTTGCCGTTCGGAGTCGGCCAAAATCTGTAGGTCGCTCCGTTTGTGGAACAGCATCAAGTCGCACGCCTCAGATAGTCACCTGGGAAGAAGCTCAGCCAAACATCTAACAGAAGTGTACGCGCCAATTATTTTTTTAATATACATTTATTGGTCACTAGACTGGCCCCGATTTTCGGAGGCACGCTAGACGATTTCTGCAAAATCTGTTGAGTTGAGGAAGCTTTGCCGCGCACCTCAAAGAACGTACTTCAGATTTCTGTGGCACCACTTCTTAGTCACAACCCTGCGCACTCAAAAGAAGCAACAGATAAAAGTTAATCTTGTCGTGATGCACAGGCAGCAGGTTAAAACTTACATTTTGAGCTGATTAAACACAGTTTGCAGCAGCCAATTATTATTATGACTCAAGACAGTTTGATTCTCCTGATGAATAAATGGAAGTTCTTGTCTAGAGTTAAAGTAGAATAAATAAATTTAAGTAAAATTGTGACTTCCCTCTATCAATTATTGGAAGTCAGTCCCAGAAACTCTATGCGCATTTCTATTAATAATGGATACGGGTACTTCAACAGGTTGTAGTTGGGCTAAGCTTATGGTGCCCCCAATTCTTGCTTTTTAGAGTACCGCTGCTCATAATAATAATTCAATGTTTCCACTAGAACTTTAATTTCGAACTAAAATGGCGGTTGTGAAATGTTTCTCTCAAGTCCAATGCCTGTGAACGCCTATATGTACAAGTGTGTATATGTTTGGATAGATACGGAAAAATTTTGTGAATTATACCTCTTGATGCATGCTGCGTTAAATCTACTTCTGCCTGTGTTTTTTCGCATTTCTGCTGATGTAGCACAAAAATCCTATTACGATGGGAAATTTGAAAAGATATGCGGCACGTAAGGCCATAACTACGGCGCATAAAATAAGCGTAATTGAGCCAAATAAGCGCGCCATAAATCCATAGTAACACCTCATTTGCCCGCTGCTCACTTTTGCGAGCGCCTACGAGCGTACACACGCTCACGTTTTGCCTTCTAAAGCGAAATTATAAATATGTGTGACTGCGACATCAAGCAATAGCGCAACCACCGTATTTCAGTTGTTTCCCCTTTCTCTCTCCGCTCTCATATCTCCGCTCTCATATCACCTCATTTTTACACTTCAAAATACTTACTTTGCTTACATAATGCGATTCGTAGACCTCTTCATCAAGGTCTTCATCATCGGCGTCCTCGTTTTCCTCCTCATCGGTTGCTGGCCCATCATCGCCCGGTCGACTGAATTTATCTTCTCTTGCGAAATTTCGATTTTGTTGCTGGCTCGCATGCTGCTCATAAATGTCGGTTATGCGGTAAGTAGGCTCCTCACCGCCACGAATGGCACTGCTGAGTGGTCGTGGACGTGGACATGGTAAATGTCCATTATAATCATTTTCACCCCCAATCGTGCCGTCAATATGCGCTGACGTCTTATTCCGCATATTCCTATTATTATGCCCTTGGACAACCGTTTGCACGTGCACGCCCTTTAATGCCTCTTCATTGATTGCTTCTTGCTTCTCGGACGTGGTCGTCGTTATGTCCGTTTCATTACACTCACAAGGCGATGACAAATCACCGCTAGAGATTCCGCTCGACAAGCTGGCCGTATCCCATTTGCGTGCCGTCGGACTTGCGCCCTTTGTTGGATGTTGGCCAGGTAGTTGCTGTTGTGTAAGCTGTTGTTGTTGTTGATGTTGCTGGTGTTGGTGCGGCATATGTCCGTAAGATGTATCAATGGTAAGATAGCGGTACTTGCGTGCACGTCTAGCACGCGGGCTCGGCAGCTGCGTTGCTGCACTACGTTCCACAAATGTGTCCTCGTCGTGCGATGTGTGTTGTAGCTGCATGCCGCCACGCGGTGTGGGCAACACATTCTCCTCGAAGAATTTGCGCACATTTCGCACAATATCGGGATTAGGCAACTCCTCTTCGTACAGTTCACGGTTCACGCGCACAGGCTGGTAAAAGAAGTGACGCTTAATGCCACCGCTGCCACCACCACTGGTGGTTTTTGCAACGCTATCACTCGCTTTGCCTACTCTCTGTTGGGTTTTCGTTCCCTCGTCATTACTTTGCGTACCTGCACTCATATGCAACTTTGCTTGCGGTTCCACTTTGCTAGCGCTATCTATGTTCACAGACTGAATTGTGGCCTTCCCATTGTCACTGCTTTCGATTGTCTTTTGGCCCAATTTCTGCAATGCGGTCGCCGTTACGTTCGCTGCCGCGTGTGCTATGGTAGTGAGTGGGCGTTCGATTTTAGTGCGCACTGGCTCCACAATCACTACATTATTGTTGGCCAGCAGTTCTTGGAAACTGTACTCCTGCAGATACTGTATGAGTCCATCGAATTGTGCTTCCTTCTTGCTGCGCGGCATCATATTGTTACGCAGTAGTTGCTGTGATTTCAGCACTTTGTAGCGTATGTGATCAAATTGTGGCTCGCCGTTGGCATCGTTTGCCAGCGATGCGGGGTCATCCGAATTGGGCGGTACCGCGCTGACTATGGTCGCCTTCTTGTCACCATCCAATTCGACGATTTCAATGGAAGGCATGAAGCTACAGAACTCATCTTGACTGAAGCTTGAATTGGGATTGAGCAGCTTGGTAGTTGGCGGATTAACGACATTTTTTTCACTCTGCGATTGTGTCTGCTCGTGCGCTTGTGCGCCCAAAATGAAATGTCTCGGTTCGGCTTGTGGTTTTTGTGGCTGCTGTGCTTGCTGTTTTTGACTTTCCCGCTCTTCTTGCGACCCTTTGGGAAGCTCATATATATTTTCCTGTTTGTTTGCATATTTCAGCGTCTGCTCTTGTTCTACTTCGATTTGCTTGTCATCTGCTACAGCCTCTTGCTTCTGCTCGTCCTCATCTTTTGCCAATTTCGACCAGTAATTGCGCACTGCGTCGACCTTTTTCAGATATTCATTTTCTACTTGGCTGTCTTCTACTCGTTTGGCCTTATTGAAGTTTATGCCAACGCCTTTATTGCTACTTTTGCTATTGCTTGCATTTTTACCAGCGCCAAGCATGTCACCTCGGCGCTTATTGTCTACAACGTGCAAAATTTGTGGTCGCGACATTTTGCTGCCTGCGGCCGTAACGGCGCCCTCAGTGCTGCGTCGCCGGAAAGAGTCGTTCGCTGTTAGAACCTTGACGGGACGTGCTTTGTAGATTTGCGTACTTAGCACACGACGTTCTTTAGATTTTATTGATAATTCGCAGTAATTGTTGTTGCTGCTGCTGTTGTCAAAGTTGGTTTTGTTATCATTGACATGTGCGTTCGTTTTATTGCTGTTGCTTTGGATATTCTTGCTGTTGCCGTTAGTGTCTTTGGCTTTGTTGCTATTATTTTTACATTGCTGTTGACAGCAATGATGGTGAGCTGTTGGATGCTGTTGACGTTTCGGCTTGGAAGGCACACGCTTCAACGATGCCACGCGTGTGTGCGTGCTGACAATTGTTGATTTATCTTTAGTGGATATCTCTCTTTTCTCCTGTCTTCTTATTGTTACATCCGCCAAGATGTTAAGCCTATTGTGCGTCTCTGCCTTGTAAGCGTCTTTTAAGTTGTCGTCATTTTCGATTGCGTCTTCCTCGATTATGTTGTTGTGTGCATCCGTCACAATTATGCGGAATTTACTGCCAGCACTCGGGTTTACTCGATTACCGTCAGCCTGCTGCGGGCATAATTCCTTTAAAATTGTAACTGAGTTCTGTATTTCCGTGGAATTCTTCAAATATTTAGTTTCTTCCGCACCAAGTGTTCTTTTACCAGTTTTCTCTTTAATTTCTTTTGCGCGTCGTTCAATTAGTTTGCTAAAGTTCTCGACTTCTATATCGGGCGCGTCCTTTGGTTGCTCCTGATACTCACTTGTGCTTGTGTCCAGCGAACTGTTTGCTGTTACGTTGCTTTCAGTATCATCTGCTTTATGTGAATCAGTGCAGTAGTTTTCTTTACTAACTGCGTTTTCTTGTGCGTCAATTTCCGTCGCTACCGCGTCGTCATCAACAGTCTTCCCTGTGATTTCCTCCACTAAACTATCTGGATATGTTGTTGTTGTTGTTATTTCACGTGGGTTTTGCACATCTACCCCTTCGTTGGCAATATTATGTGCTCTGACACACTTCTCCTTTACCTCCCGCTTCTTCGCCTTTTCCAAATGTGCTTCGTGTAATTCCTGATATTCCTTCTTTCTTGCCTTCTGGTGTGCACGACCAAATCTCTTGATTGAGTCGTAAATTTCTTCACTAGTTACTACTTCTTCCAGCTGTTGCTTCAATTTTTCCGTGTTAGTATTTTCTATTAGGTGTATTGCCTTGTTGATGGCTGTGCTGTTGCTGGTGTCAGTGGTGTTGGTGTTGGTGTTGGTGGCAGTGGTTTCACGTAAATAACAGTCATCCAGCTCGGTGTTGTTGACGTTGTAGGAAGATCTCAATTTCGCATCAATACACTCGGACACTTTGAGACTCTGACCAATGTTCACATCCGGCAGACTATGATACTGGTTATCACTAAGATTCGTTTGGAATGGTAAGTACGTAAGTGAGTTGGCCGTTGATTGGCGTTTCAATGGCGCGAGCGGGTAATCAATCGGCGGCGAACCAGAAGTGGCGATTGACTCTAAACCACAGCCACGTGGCTGGACACTTGTCTCGTTGCAAGAGCTCGCGTTGGCTGTGTGTGATGCTGTGTCGTTGTGGCGCTTCCACTTACGTTTTTCCACCACAGAAAGGATTTTCGGTTTGCTGGCTACACTCGATGTTATGCCCACAGTGGATTGAGTTGCTGACAAAGTGCTGACTGTTGCAGGCTTAGCTACTACACCTGTCGGCAGAGCAGTGGCGGCGTTGGCTGCCACTAATGCCCGCGCACTTGCTACAGAATTGGGTGTAGCTGTCGTTGATGTTGACGTGGTTGTGTATGTGATTGTTGTTGCTGTTTCTGTGCACGTTGCTGGCGCATGACCTACTTTTAATATTTGTGTATACAATGTCGTCGATTCGAGCGTTTTACTCAATTCCTCCTCATCCGACACTGTCGCTGTGTGTGGAATCTTTTCAATTTTCGTATTTACTCTTTCCACTACACTAACTAATTGTTTTTCCTTTGTTGTTTGCGTTGCAATTTCCGCAGCTTCCGTCTCTGCCAATATCGTCGCTGCGCAAGTCACAGTAGCGATTTCGTTATCAGCTCCTTTTCCTGCTTCCTTGCATTCACCACTGTACTGGGGGCTGGTGTTCGGCTCATAAATTATATCTTCGATAGTGAAATGCAATAAGGTTGCGGTTTCGCCACTCTCCTCTGCGAGTTTCGCCGTCGTCACATGCGTTGTACGCTCGTACGCTCCACAGTGATTTTCGTCAATCAGCGTACTTTCGGAACCCTCCTCCGATGACAAATACAACGAGTCATATGCAATAAGCTTCTCAAGATTTTCGCTCAAGGCACGCGAACGTTTTAACACACCCTTACCGTGATCGTTCACGTCCGCAGTTGCTTCAGCAGCTGCTAGGCAACCAAAACTGTCAACGTCTTTGTCTGTGTAACTGATTATACTATGCAGTTCTTCTTCACCCTCGTCTTCTGTAGTCTCAATGCGTGTGCGCGTTGTTGTGGTAAGACTTATTAGTTCATAGCCTTCTTCGGCTGCATCTAATTTTGTAGTTTCTTTGTAGATCTTCTCAATCTTCTTCAGATCATATTCCTGTTCGGACAACGATGCACTATCCGTCTGATCGTCCGAGTTGCTAGTTGTAGTCTCGGGGAATGCGCTGCTCTGACTGTTCTCCTGATAGGAATCTGTCGCGTTGTGTAGCTTCTGCTGTGAACTGCTCAGCGTACGCTGCTGTCGGTGCGACTGATAGATGCGTGGCTTCTCGCTAGCCAAATAGCTGACCGCCTCCTCGAGCGCTTCAAAGTCCAATTGTTGTTGCAGTTCGTGACTCTGGTGCAGTGAGTTTTTGAAATAATCAGAGTTCAAACTCTCCAAATCGCTTTTCTCATTGTGCCAAGGGTGTAATTGTTCAACAAGTCCCAATGTCAGCGCATCCAAGCGCTTCAAATTATCATAGTAATCATCCGCCTCACGTGACTGATGTGGCTGATTATGATGTTGAATCGGATTATGATGAGGTGGTTGTGCAACCGTGGGGCTTTGTGGGTATTGATGCGTCTGAGGCGGTTGATTGTTTTTATGTGAGTGTTGAGATTGAAGGTTGTCGTGATTACTATTGTTGGCGCTGCTGCTGCTGCCGCCGCTCGTATGGTTATGCTGATGATGTCGATACAGATGCGAATGTGGATGCGGATGCGCGTGTATAAGTTGTGGCTGCTGATACAATTCTCCTATATCGCCGCTGGCAGCGTTGATGCTATTGTTGTGTTGCACCTTCTTCTGCTCGGCTGCACTTAAACCAATATCCTCGCATGTATCAGCAGCGTTGTTGCAACTACCACCACCGCCTGCGTGATGATGATGGTGATGATGATGCTTGTTGGCGCCGATGCTGCCGCCGCAGATTAATCTGTGGGGAAAACGTCACAATTAGTGATGACAGTAATTGAGCTTGCGTTTGTTATTGTTCCACATTTCTTTGATGGGCATTGTGCAAGTTATTATAATAGTAAGTGTGTGTGTGTCAGTTAGTGCTTAAGTGAAAATTGCTGAGGAGCTGAACAGGGGCGCATAGACAATAGATGAAAACACTAAAAAATAGTAACAGACAATTAAACGTTGCTTGCGATGTGATGCTCTCCAGATAGATTTGCGTGCAGTGTAGACTTTGAATCGTTTAAAACATCACTCAACGCTTGACTAAACAGACAATTAAGACGGATCTGTGGAGTGTGGCAGTAGGGGAAGATAGTTCAGCTTTGTGCAGTTTGAACGCACGCAATGAAGGTGAAACTACGTCTCGTTTCAGTCGTTTTCAAGAACTTGAGATTATAGATTTTCTCGTTTGCGGATTTATGCACTCAAATGTATGTATGTATGCATGTATGTATGTGTGTAGTTAGGCACATATTTTGTGTTTAGAAGTCAGAACTATTTTCATTTAATTTTCTAGCTAAGCATAAAAAGCTAAAAAGATAGGTTCACGTATACGCTTGCGGTGGAGGTCATACAGAGTTTCGGAAAATAAATCAAACTATGCAGCCACGTAGCCGATTGGATGCGTGACTACCATTCGGAAGCGCACAGGCTCAAATCTTCAAATGAAACACCACGTAATGAAACGTAATATTCACGGAGCAATTTTCCTTTTTGGGCGAATGGTTGCACACCTCGGTCCTGGTATACTGCCGATAATCGTCAACTTCAACGAACTCTTTAGCATCCAGTTAAAGTTCATATTTGGCGCTACTTCTCCGAAAAGGATTTTACGTTTATTTATGTTTACCGCCAATTTGAATGCAGTTTTTATGATATTTGGAAAAACTAGCTAACTTTGGGTTTAACGAGAAGACAACGATTCCAAGTATTGTAGTCAAAAGTGTGTGGAGTGGAAACAGCAAAATGGGGTTGAAATGTTGGATTGGTCTTCACAGTCGCCTGATGTCAACCCTTTTGGTAATGTTTGGACAACGGTTAAGCAAAACTCAACTTTCTAGCGTGCCATAACACTTTGGTGATTCTTTGGTTACTGAAATTAATACTCGTTCTTCCTTTATGCCTTCTCTGCAAAAATTTCACCCCCGAAATTATTATAAAGGCACCACTTATTGATACATTTTTACTATTTACTTCTTTATTTTTTAATTGCAATTATTAAAAACAAAAAACTTTAGGGACTTTCTTCCGTATAAAACACATTTTTGAAAGTATTTTATATGGGGAAAATGCGAAGCATTGGAAGGGAAAAAATTATCAAAAGTCAACGAAAATTGTGACCGACTTCAAACTCGCACTATTAATGGGCTATAAAAGTGTATACCAAATTTTTTTTTAATTTTGCTGAAAAATTTTGAAATATTGCTGAAAAGTTGAAGAATTTTTATAAGTCTCCTACAACGTGTGAACCATATTTATGTAGAATGAACCATATTTTTGTTAAAAAAATAATAATTGAACTTAAAAAAAAATAACGAATAGTAAATACGTAATAAGGAAATAAATAGGTAAATAAAAAGTAAAAAAATAATAATTTTTTTTTTCAATTATTTTTTCAAAATTTTTTTTTTATTTTTTTTTAATTTTTTTTATATTTTTTTTTTACTTTTTTTATTTTTTTTCTATTTTTTGTTTTTAAGTAAATAGTCAAAACTTGTACCTTCAGTAGAATACCGCGAGGTTATTAACTGTATCTGAAACTTTAAGGTCGTTTTTCTTGAATTTAAAATTTTTTGATTTAAGTTAGGTTAGGTTATTAGAGTAGTCGGTCTATACGATCAACTCACACAAGTGTCCTTACAAGTCCATTAGGATACCACTGTGCGACAAGGGAACTTCATTTGATTTTCTTCGTGAAACGCCGAATTGGTCCAATCCTCATGCCGGACAGTTCCGTAAGAGAATTGAAAAAGTATCTACCTAGAAAACCTGCGCCGATTTTAGCTAAGGGTGGATAATTGCAAAGAAAGTGCTCAACTCTTTCGTCGGCTTCCTCATCACTATAGCTTCTACAATATTAGTGGG
>JAYXIM010027517.1:0-52093 GCA_037575425.1 Anastrepha fraterculus
TGTTCGATGACGAGCTCCCAACGAGATGCCAACTTCATAATGCCCCTCTTATAGAAGCTCGCTTCCCTATTGTCAAAAAACTCGGAGAGCCAATTTTCACAGGACTCTCTTGTGGACAACTTCCGACTACCAAGCTCATTCGCCATGGACAGAAATAGGTGGTAATCACTTGGTGCGAGATCCGGACTATACGGTGGATGCAAAAGAACCTCCCATCCGAGCTCCCGGAGCTTCTGGTGCGTCACCAAAGATGTGTGTGGCCTGGCGTTGTCCTGATGGAAGACAATTCGGCCTCTGTTGATCAAAGATGGCCTCTTCTGCATGAGTGCTGCATTCAAGCGGTCCAGTTGTTGGCAGTACAGGTCCGAATTGAGCTTTTGGCCATAGGGGAGCAGCTCATAGTGGATGATTCCCTGCCAATCCCACCAAACACACAGAAGAACCTTCCTGGCCGTCAATCCAGGCTTGGCCACCGTCTGGGCAGCTTCACCGCTTTTCGACCACGACCGTTTGCGCTTCACGTTGTCGTAAGTGACCCACTTTTCATCGCCAGTCACCATCCGCTTCAAAAACGGGTCGATTTTGTTGCGATTCAGAAGCGATTCGCATGCATCCATACGGGCAAAAATACCGCAAGACTGTTTTGACAACCTATATATATACAATATATATATATATAATTGGCGCATCCACCCATTCGGCTATGGCGGCCGCCAATGATTATCCTGAGTGTAATAATTTGGTCGGCACAAGAGAACCCACTGCAAAAACCAGCCTGGCAGGAGCTGATTGAGGGCTATGAGCTTTACTATCATAGGAAGCACACAGTTACCCCTCCAATTGTTTCAAGTTTTTAAGATCACCATTTTAGCAAGCTTTACTATGATGCCCTCTTTCTATTCTCGCGGGAATGATTCTTTCCCCATACAGATGTTATTATAGGAGACACAGTTTCCCCAGAGACCAGCAGGTATACAATCTATAACGACCGCCCTTCTATTCGGAAGTTGTTGTTTTTTTTTCCTTGGTCACTCCTCTCGGGAGCATAGGGCCTCGACAAGACTCTTTCATCTTACAAGGTTCTGTGCTGTTGTTTTTGCACCGTCCCATGAGATGTTGGCATCTGTTAGTTCGCGCAGCATCGACCTTCGCCAAGTGTTTTTTGGTCGACAGCGACCTATGCTCCCTTGCGGGATCCAGTCAAGTGCCATCCTCGTGATGCTATCTGGTGGTTTTCTCAGTGTGTGGCCTATCCATCGCCTCTTTCTGCGTTTGATTTGCCGTAGAAAGGGTTCCTCGTTCGTTAATCTCCACAGTGCGTCGTTACTAATGCTGTTTGACCAGAATATTCTGCAGATGATGCGGAGGCATTTGTTGATGAAGGATTTTAGCCTCTGTGTGATAGTGTTAGAGACCAGCCATGTTTCGCTTCCGTACAACAATACTGCCATTCCACATGAGCCGAATATTCGTAATTTAGTGCGCCTGGAGATTTGCGAACTCCCCCATACCGTATGCATTCGCCCGAATGCCACCCTTGCTTTGTTTAGTCTACAGTTGGCATCTTCATCTGCTCCCCCATCTGCCGTGACGATGCAGCCGAGGTAACAGAAGCTTTCAATGAATTCCATTGATGAATTCCGTTGTTGTGGTTAACTCTCATGGCCTTGGTCTTAGCGATGTTGATCTCCAGTTCGACAGTGCGTACCAGCGCGACTAGTTTGTCCGCCGTCGCTTGCATGTCAGAAACTTTGTGAGGTCGATGTCATCGGCGAAGTCCAGATCCTCAAGATGTCTGGTGAAACTCCATACGATCCCTTTTTTGTGCAGGGTCAGTTGGCTCATGAAGTCATCAAGGACGATGGTGTAGAGAAAGGGGCGACAGGGGACAACCTTGCCTTACGCCTGCGTTGGTAGTGAATGGATCGCTGATATCGTCTTTGTGAAGCACTGCCAGTGCAGAGTTCTCGTAGAGAGCTTTGATGAGGCGGATTATCTTAGCGGGAACTCCCTTTCTACTGATGTGCCAGCCATATTGCGTCACGTTTGATAGTGTCGAACGCATTCTTAACATCTACGAACAGCATGTCAGCCAACTGAATGTTCTACTATAATCCGAAGTATATTGGATTGGTCAAACAGCTTTGGTGAGGGCGAAAACCAAGTTTGCTCATCTCTTAAGGAGCGTTCGATATGTCTGAACCTGCTTTGTATGATTACGGCTACAATTTTGTAAATGGTGGTAAGTAGGGTTATTCCTCGCCAGTTGCCGCAGTCACGCAGTTCGCCTTTCTTGGGCAGCTTCGCTATGATACCTTTTGTCCAGAACGAAGGCAACTTTTCATTGCTCCAGACGGCGGTGAAGTGGGGATGAAGAATTTCCGCTGATATTTTAGGGTCGGCTGTTATTAGCTCAGGCTGTATGCTATCTTCGCCCGCAGCTTTGTTGAGCTTCAGCTTCTTAATTGCATCCTTAATCTCCGCTAGACTGGGGCAGGTTGATGCTATTTTATTGTTGGTTGTTGTTCTGCTGCCCTCTTTGGAAGGTGTTTCATGGCGGTATTTGTTTCAACCAAACCTGGTGGAGATGTTTTTATCCTCGAGTTCGACGGTATCGCTACATTGTAAAGCATAGCCGATAAGTGCTCTTTCCACCGTCTTATTTGTTCTTCTTCGGTGATCAAAATGTTTTCGCTTACTTCTCTTATGGGGTGCAACAATGCTTCTGTCAACAAGCTTTTGAATAATCTTGAAGAGCGTGCGGGAGTCACCCTCAGCCAACAATGAGGGCATAAAAAGATCGAACGAGTTTATGAACCGACGACTTTCAGAGTAAATTAGAAATCCCCTTCCTCTCACACCAGTTATGCTTAACTTTAATTTTAGCTTAATTTTAGCCTCAAACTTGAGTTACGAATATGATTGTGTATCTACTCATAATTACTGGTGAACTTTTCTGGAATACGAGATCCAAATATTTTAGTCTCATTTGATTTCGTTATTGTGTGGAACCTTACCTTTTTTTTTGAAATAGTAAGCACAAATTTACATTTCATTTGAATTAAAGATTTACTTAGTCGTACATATAAAAGACGAATTTGGAGAAAAGGTTTAGTGTTTTGCTCTCGTTTTACAGTTGCTTATTTTTTTTTTGCTGTTTGATTTGAATGAAAATTACTGATGTGCTACCATTTTAGCCAAAGGTCGGCGACTGCATGGCGCGCATTCATTTGTCCTTGCCGTGTATATGCAAACAACTTTACCCCACACTTACGCCCAGGTACACACCCACAGTCATTGACTTACAGTTATTATATCGTATTCACTGCCCCTTCTTACATTGTGTGGGGTTGCTTTGCATTAATCCGTTCTTCCAACGATTCTAGCGCGAATTCAGAGAAGTTCAAAAATTCATTTTAGCAACCACATTTCAAATGATTTTAATAATTTTTTTTTTACTATTTGACATCGGTGGTGAAGCTTATTTTGCTTGCTGTGCATGTATGAGTTGGTTCTTGTTTTATTCGCGTGGGTGCTTGACTTGCAACAGTTTCCCACAAGTTCATTGTCCCCCCGCTAACGAAATGAAATGTAATAATGAAAATGTCAAGGGAAAACTCATCAAAAAATGCAATAAATTTTTGAAAGCTCGAAATGCGTAAAGAACTTAAGATGTTGATGCATTGCGAAGTCAACGTTTCTTCATCTGTCACTGGCGTAGTAACGAGTTTGTATGATTTATTTTTGGAAAAAGGAGAAAAATAATGATAGATTTTGCCCGATAGTGTAGAGCGTGAAAGCTTAAATGGGAAAACTTTCCTATATGGCCGTTGTTTGGCGAAGGGAAATACAGCGTGATACTGGGGCATGAACTGACATTTCCGAAAATGTAACCCCTAGCCAACTCTTCTTCTTCTTAATGGGCATGATAACCGCATGCGCGATTTGGCTGAATTTAACAAAGCGCGTCAGTCGTTTCTTTCTCGTGCTAACCGACGTCAGTTGGACACACCAAGGGAAGCCAAGTCCTTCTCCACCTGATCTTTCCAGCGCAGGAGAGGACTTCCTCTTCCTCTACTACCACCAGCTGTTACCGCATCGAATAGTTTCAGAGCCGGAGCGTTTGTATCAATTCGGACGGCATGACCCAGCCAGCGTAGCCGCTGGATATTTATTCGCTGCGCTATGTCTATGCCGTCGTAAAGCTCGTACAGCTCATCGTTCCATCGCCTGCGATATTCGCCGTTTGCAACGTGCAAAGGTCCAAAAATCTTACGCAGAATCTTTCTCTCAAACACTCGCCTCATCGGATGTTGTCATCCCCTAGCCAACTAAGCTCTTTATAAGTCACTCCGAGTTCCTTGGAATAAGAGCCGAATTTCCCAATTTGCACTCACGTTTTCACTTGTTTCCCTTGAAATTTATTTGAAATATACTCGTTGCTTGAAAAGTCCATCAGAGATATGACGTTATTGACGGGTACTAAGGTTATGACTATTTGGAAGAACATATACCAAGTGTCAGTCATATCGGTCTATTTCCTTGTGTTTGGCATTCGTTTGAATCGAGTAAGTCGATTGATTCTCCTCTTCCTTCACGCAAGTGCACCAGCTCACGCCTCAGCAGTTGCGGTCGAAAAAGTAATGGAAATAGATTCCAACTCGTTTCACATCCCCCTTGATGTATAGACTTGACTCCCTCGGATTACTATTTATTCGCCAATTTGAAGAAATGGCAGAACAAATAAAAGAAAAATATTTTATTCAATCGAAAAGGTGATTGCAGAAACGAATGGCTATTTTTCAGACTTGGACAAATCCTATTATTCGGACGGGATCAATAGCGTTTGACGAAGTGTGTAAGCCTAAAAGGAGAATAGAAAAGGTTTACCCCAAACAATTAAGTAGTTTTTATTTTTGAATAGAGTTTTGAAACGACCCTCCTATATATAATGCATGCTTACACCCTTTATTGGGTATTTGGCCGAGCTCCTCCTCCTATTTGTGTTTGCGTCTTGATATCATTTCAGTTTTACGCCGGCTCCGAACGGCAGATGCATTTTTTTTATGAGGCGTCTTTTCATGGCAGAAATACACTCGGAAGTTTCCCATTGCCTGCCAGGGCTGACTGTTCTTAAAAAAAACCTTTTTTTATCACGTGGTATTCGCATCCGGATCATATGGGCCCAAGGTCACAGGGGTACAAGCAGCGAATGCATTTGCTAAATACGCTGCGGCCTCGTTACTAATAGGGCCACAGCATCAAGGAAAAGCTTTGCAGAGAAGAGCTAAGGTGCCAGGCGAGGTTCTTACTGAGGTGTATTAATAAAGGAGGTTCACGTAACTCACAATCTTCCCTAAAGATAAAATGCTCACTACAATGCTCACGGATATTTTCACAGGTCATTGTAGATTGCGCAGTCAGCTGCACAAGATTGGCATATGGTCCACTGACACCTGTTATTTCTGCGACCAATACCCGGAGAATGCCACACACCTTCTTTTTGAATGTGACGCCAGAAGAAAGGCATACAGTACCTGGCCATTGAATTATGACCGATGATAAAAATTACATATTTATGGCTTTGAGAGCGAATAAAAAGCAAACGGTTTTAAAGCATTTAAAAAAGTTTAAATAATATATTTATTTTTATTAAAAGCTTCTTGACATTTTTGCATTAAAAATATTTATTTTAAACTAATATTTCGTGGCTCCTCCCCTTGCTGTTAAGACGACCGCAATTCGTTGAGGCATACTGGCTACGCACTGTGTTATCTTCCTCTTAATATTTTGGTAATTATACCACACATCTTCGATGTTTTCCTTAAGCTGTTGTATTGTGGTATTATTCTGCTGGTATACTGCCGATTTGAGGTATGTCCAATAATTTTCGATGGGGTCTAGGTCCGACGAATTGGCAGGCCATGGCAAAACCATTATTTCCATTGAATTCAGACAATTCATGCTCATCCTGGATGTGTGACATGGAGCTCCATCTTGAATAAAGGTGTATTCGTCTCTCGGACACTTCAGGGTTTCTAAATATGGCATCAAAACGTTTTTCAGCACCTCCACGTACTGGACAGAGCGCATTGTTCCCTCAACAAAATGTAGCGAACCTGGTCCCTCTGAGGTTATACAGCCCCAAACCATAACACTGGGGGGTGTTTGACCCTTGGAAGCAATCTTCCGAATATCGTTCTCCGGCCCTTCTGCGAACAAAATTTGCTGGAAATGATCTGTAAGAAGAAAAACACAACCACAAAAAAGTGTGAATATTCATATCTTCTTACTACTGTTATTTGGCAAATGAAAAAAATATTTTTTTTTTTTAAACTTACTTTTTCCAATATTCCGCGTCGAAATCTCTGTGAAGTTGTGCCCAAAGTTTCCGCCGATTTCGCATACAGGGTGTCAGTTTTGGCTTTTTTGCTGGTCGTCTGCAAAAAAGTCCATTTTCGTATAAGCGTCGCACACTGGGGATTTTTGTACAGAGATGCGGAAAAAAGTATACATCCCAAAAAATATTTACATTTTTACTACTAACGAAGTTGTATATATTTGTGTATGAAAAGAACATGTCTAAAAACTATTTTTTAAAAAAATTTAAAAAATTTTTTTTTTTTAATTCATAAATTTAAATTTTTTTTTTTTTTTATTAATATAAGCCAGCAAATATTTACGCACAGGATACATGTAAGTTCATAATTCAGAATTACCCTCAAAATGTCAAAACAAAATTAAAAGTGTTTCGTTATCATTATGCACACACTAGAAAGCGTTTAGTTATTATCATTGCCAAAAAATAATCAGTGGCGCCTGGTGGCACCTGGTGGAACCTGCAATTGATTAAAACTGAAAGAGACGCTATTAAGCAACACGTTGATACTAGTTTCTGACCGTAGGTAAATGTAGCTCAACTTGCAGATCCAAGAATATGAAGGAATATGATATTTTTTTTTTTTCGTAAAATTAATTATAAATAGATAATCAAATGCTTTACAGCCTTTGTTCTTCCGGCTAAAATATATATAAATATCGTACCCTAAATGAAAAATAAAAAATTGGAAGTCGGCTCAAGCAAAAGGAAAAAAAACCACCTTGGGCTTTGAAGTTTTTTCTTAGTCAGTTCAATACTATAAAAAAATTATACTTTTGACATATCTATAAAAAAAAAGTCGGAGTTTAGTAATTCTTTTAGATTTTATTGTTGGTGCTATTCTGGAATTTAGAAATACCATTAAACATTGCGTAGGTGGTATGTTGCAAATTTGACTTTTTTCCGCAAAATCCCCAGTGTGCGTCGTCGTAACGTTCTTTCCGAAATATTTACTCCAGATTCCTGAACCTCTCTTAAAATCATCCCACTTGAAGTATTTCTGTTCCAGAGAACTGTTTGGATGATTTTGCGATCCTGCCTGGTTGAGGTGACGCGTTCTCGGCGACAATTTTGGCGATTGTTTGAAGTTACCGCTTGTTGGTATTTTTAAACTATTTGGCAATATTTACCACAGACACCTTCGATATTCCAACGGTTCTTGCTATGTCTGCATAGCTCAGGTTCTTGGCTTTCAAAAGAACTGCAACTTGTTGCTTTTGTCCTAATGTCAAATCCGACTTTCGGCCCATTTTCTAAAAAAACTGGTTAAATTAAAAAAAAAGGATAATCCACGTGACAAATTCAAAAGATATGTATATTTTGTACTTACTGTTGTTATATTTTAGATACATGAATATTCACTGTTCAATTCTTTCACCTTTCAGACGATCTCACTTAGTTTTTTTATGCTCCTCACACAAGATCGAATTAATTCGCACTGGCGCTTGCAGTTAGTTACACACCAACCCATTCGGCTACAGCGGCCGATGAAATAACCAGGAAAAAATACATCTACAGGGTGGGCCATATAGCGTTTGCTCCTATTTTTTTGAGAATGGTAACACAAATGACATGTCAAATGTGTTCATAATTTACTTAAAGGTTTGACATTTACGAAATGGGACGCTATACGCTTGAACAAAATTGGGAAATATTGAAAACCTATTTCCAAAGTGGTGAGTATTCTTCTTCTTTTGTGATTTTCACATCGGTGGCTACGTCAATGAGCAAAATTGTCAGATTTGGGGCTCAGAAAATCCACACGTTACTGTAGAGAAGCAAATGCATCCACAACGAGTCACTGTTTGGTGCGGTTTTTGGCGGCATCATCGGGCCATTTTTTCGAAAATGAGCGAGGAGCCGCGGTTACAGTAAATGGCGAGCGTTACCGTGACATGCTCAACGAGTTTTTGTTTCCAAAAATTGAAGAGGATGACATGGAGGACATTTGGTTTCAACAGGACGGTGCAACTTGTCTCACTGCCAAAGTTACACACGAACTTTTGGCCACCGTTTTTGAAAACTAATTGAATAATCAGCCGAAATTCCGATATCAATTGGCCGCCTCGGAGCTGTGATTGAAGCCCGTTGGACTATTTTTTGTAGGGAGCCGTTAAGGACAAATGCTATGCGTACCACCCAGAGACGATTGATGCTTTAAAACACGAAATCGAAGTTGCCATTCATGAAATTGGAGTCCAAACAATCGAAAATGTGCTTAAAAATTGGGTTGATCGAATGGCCTACTGTAAAGCCAGTCGTGGCAGTCATTTGAACGATATTATTTTTCATTCATAAATGACAATGTTCAATCTTCAAAATAAAAAAAGGTTTGAAGAAATATTGATCAGTTCTTTCTTATAGCCGATTCAAAAAGCAAATTTTACATGGCCCACCCTATACAATAATTGTGGCATGAAATTACCAACTCGCATGCGATGGCTCATCGCAAATGGAGATGTGGGATTAGATGAAGATACGTAGATCAAAAAAAGCACATTAACATTAGATTAAGATTTAACAAGTTACAGTTAAGGGATTTAGTTAATAAAACTATATATTTAAGCAAAAAAATACCTTATACAACTCTCTATTCTGAAATATATTCCATGCATTCCAAAGCATTTACTATTAGAAAGGTGAAGTCATGAATTAAAATTCACTCGAAAAGCACCAACTTCGAACCAATCGATTTCCGTTAGGGCAATTTCAATTCCACCAAAATAGTTCACGTATTCCCGTATTCACACACCAGCTGTCCCCATTTATCTGCATCAATGTTGCTATTGTATGATTGTGAGGATGGGGAAGTTGTGCAACCGTTGTATATTTTTGGCAGTAAACAAGTATTTATCAATAACTACAAATGTTACACCCTCCCATGCGGCGCATTTGGGGACTTATTGCCATTGTTGTTACAGATTTGTAATAAACACACAGCGGTGAACCAACAATCGTTTGCTCTAATTGAGCAATTTTATTGTCATATGTAGCGAAACTAATTTTGCTTTACAAACACAGAAACTAATTCAGTCAAGTGGTGAATGCGATGCCAGAAAATTCTAGCATCATCGCAATGTTTCTGTGGCAACCCAACATATAACCAAATTATGCGCAATTTATTTGCGGGAATATCGATTGAAAGGTCACAAAAAAAGTGTCCTTACACAACCGACTATTGAACTTTCACTAACTGCTTAATTAAAACTTACACTTGCAGGCATTAAATTGCGGTTAAACAATAGAGATGAGCGAGAGAGTCGGGCGAAAGAGATGGTGAAATATTCTCTAAGTGGAAATGTTACTAAATTTTGTGTGAAATTAACTTTAGCGAGTTCACAATTAAGTTAAAGCGTTTTGAAGAGAAAAATCGCAATTTTAAATTATTACATTTAGAGAGTAAAAATATAGCAGATAGTAAAGGAAATTGTACTATCGCAGCTAATTTTTAATCACACCGTTATTTCTGTTGTAGAAAGAAGCGAAGCGAAAGGGTTTGAAATATCCCTCTCATCAAAGTATCAGCCAGCATACTCGATTTCCGCTACCGAATCACAGTAGAGAATTCTAGCTTTGGAATTGAACGGAGAATCTTCTTAGCCAAGGTAGGCTAATTTAAGCTAGCAAGGAGGGTCACACGTGGCACATTTTAGTTCAATCAAATTCCAACTTCAATGTAAGTCTGTGTCAGAAGAAAAGAACCGGTTTTTATCTTGTAACTTCAAAATATTTTTCTGCTTTTTACTGCGTAATAAGGACTACGACGCCAGTGCTAACTCAGGTTAGTGTCGTTCGAAACTTTCCCGTGAACGCAACCAAACAAAAATGAGTGAGAAGTACGCGAAGCGTTTTGAGGCGGAAATTTTATGCTCGCATCCGAAATTATCTTAAGAAAGTTTGTTGTGATGTGGAATCAGCGGTATAAAGTGTACAAAAATGTTGATGACTTTTGCGCGCGCGGCTTGAAACGAGTGACGACAAAAAAGCAGGATAAAGTGATCGTCCAACGTTTTAAGCGGGACCCTTCTTTGTGACTACACCAAGCTCAATCAAATGAAAAGGGAATAGTATAGTAGTGAGTATCAACACCATCGAACGTTGACTGAAGGATGCGAACATATCCTACCGTCCGACATCATCAAAACCACTGCTCTCAGAAAACCACATTGAGAAACAACAAAATAAGAAAAGGGCGTCACAGTATTGGACTGGCCTTCCCAGTGTGAAAACGCATCTTGCCGGAAGGCCATTCCATGATTTAAAGCAACTCGTGCGTGAAGTTCGCAAAATCTAGTCCTGTTTGTCGTCGAGCTACGCAGAAAAGCTGGTTCAAAGCATGCCGAGAAGATGCCAGGCCATACTTAACAACGATGAAGACTACACAGTTTATTGAGTAATTGCGACTCGTCGTTTTGATACTACATGAGTAATCGCGGTTCCTTTTTCTGGCACAGACTGTATCATTTAAGATCCTGCAGCCTAGCAGAACAACGTCTGGAATCCATAGCAGAAATTCAACAATTAAACTGGAGACCGATTCAGAAATCATTTTTAACTACTGTTTTGAAGGTTCAAAAACATTGGCAAACAGACTACTTACATTAAAGCAAAACACAAAGTTTAGTTTCACTATTTTTCAGCTCCCTTTTTACGCGCAAAAAATCATCATTTCAAAGGTTACCTGTACCGCACAAGTAGAACAAAAAACCCACGAGTAGTTTTTCCACACCCTCAGCCTTTTGCAGCTAACATTCTCTTACAAATGCTTTACTATCACAGGTGATAAGTGAGGAATTGAAAAATATTGTTGGCAATATTTTAGGCGCAGTTCGTTTAAATTAAGAGATTCCGCACACTTTTTGAGTAGAAGTTATATAGTACATTAAAATATTTTGGCATTTTAAATTTGGTAGTCAATGTGTAAATTATAAGCAGTTATAAATATTTTTTTTTATCGAAAGGTCTAAAAAAATCCACTTTGTTACGAAAAATAGTGAGAATCCAAGTTTTAGGTGAGGAAGGGAAGTCTCAAGTTGGTATTGCCAATTTGGTGGGATGATCGTGGTGCGTAGTTAAGTGTGTTATTGATCGATTTGCAGAGACAAAATTCCATCATAACAAATCAAAAAGTGGAAGAAAACGCCTCTCTAATGTATGAGAAGACCGTAAACTTATGCGCGATTCTCTCAAAGATTTCTTCTACCTTCGCAGCTGCCCTTTCGGAGGAGTTATAAAATCCATTAGGGAACAGCAAGAGTAAGGCTTCTGGAAACAGGTTTAAAAGAATGCAAAGCCTGAAAGAAGTCATGGCTTTCAGGGAAACAGTCGGAAAAGCATTTAGAATGGGCTCTCCGATACCAACATTTTACGAAGAAAGATTGGTCGAATGTTCTGTAGTCTGATGAATAGGACTTCGAGGGAGGCTTAATATACATCATTTAAAAATATCAACAACCATACCATTTTACACTAGTCCAATTTCGAGGAAACAACACAAAACTTATAGAACGATTTTGTTTCTCTTTCTACAAGTATTTGAAACACCTCGTATGATATTCGTGAAGCGACGGATTGGCAAGGAATGCCACCCAGAATGTGTAGTACCTACTGTTAAGCATGGGGGAGGCAGCATTATGATCTGCGACTGTATTGCAGCTGATGGACAGTCAAAAGTACATAAATGTATTCGGAACTGTACTTTTGCCATTGTTAACGCGCATTTTCGGCGACACAAATTTAGATGGAACTCAATTCCAACAACACAGTGCCCCTTGTCACAAATCAGCGACTACGGTGCGTTGGCTTAGAGACATTTTTTTTTTGTTAGATTGGTCACACAGTTTCCAGATCTAAGCCCGATTGACCACATTTGGGCTATTCGTAAAACACCAGATAAAGGAGCATAGCATAACATAGCAAACAGCCCGGAGAAATGCTTTAATTTGCGAGTAAAGCGCCAAGTACAGATGAGAGTGCAAGGCTCGTACGCAGCATGGCCCAGAGAATTGCTGCTGTTATCGACCTACTAAATATTGATTTATTTATTTAATTATAAATCAATACCCTATTGTTCTTACCAACTACTTACTAGAAAAGTGGATTTAATAAAAAAATAAATAAAATAAAGTTTAAATTCTACTCAATAAAAATAAAAAATAAATGAATGACAATAGACAGTTGAGCAAAAAAAAAACATAGCTTAAATAAAAAAAAATTCAAATTCAACAGAAATCGACATCTCATTGGATTCATGAAAAGAGCGAGCAATAGGTGCATTGCAGGCATACTTTGTTCTGCATCTATACAAATGGAACGGATATTTATTACACAAGGACCTGGTAGGTAACGAAAAGTTAATCATTTCTAGAAGAGCGGAACAGTTGATTTCCCCCCTGATAATATCGATCGTCTAGTTTCTAGCTGTTTGAGATTTATTAGAAGTAAGCGGGATTTATATGATGAGATGATCAGAGAAATTAAGGTAAGCAAGAGCATAATTAAGAAAAACTGTTTTAACTCGTTCAATTCTGTCAATAGAGAAGTGGGGGTAAGGTCTCAAAATTTTGAAAAATCAGTATAGATACAGTCGACATGATGCCCTGCTGAGAAAGCCTCCATACAGTACCTATTTAGTGAAAACGGCCATTTGGAGACTGTAGACAGACCTACCTGCCACAAAACCATACTGATATAGTGATATGATACTTTTAGTTACAAAATAAATCTTTTCTTTGACAATATTCTAAAATAATTTAGAGACTGACGAGAGCTTCGAGATTGGTCTGTAATTACGGATATAATTTTTTTCCACTTTTAAAACTTGGAGTCACAACTGTCGTTTTCCAGTCGTCAATAAAGACACCAGAGGCCAACAATTTATTAAAAATGAACTTGAGAGGCAAAGCAAGAGCTGAACAATGTTTGAAAAGAGCAACTGCGAGACCATCAGCATCCGTTTTTGTGGAGGGTTTTAGAGCTAAAATACCCTTCTCAACATCTTCCAAAGTTAAGTTGAAACACCCAAAGTTGAGATACGAGATAGGATCCACAGGACAGATACAGTGCGAACCAGGTTCATCACTTACAAAATTAGCTTTAAAAAAATCAGCAAAGAGATGTAGCACTTCGAAAGGTGTGGTCGCTAATTTACCAACCAGAAAAACAGCAGGTGGAACGCCAGAAGTGGACTTCTTAGATGTGATGTATTGCCAAGAAAACTTCGGACTGGATTTGATGTTATTTTCCACATTTAAAATAGACTTATTATTATATAGAAATTTATTTAAGCAACTACATATTTTAACTGAAAAGAAAAAACTTATGGTAATGCCAGTCTATTATTGCGACAAACTCAGTTAACCTCGGTGAGAGCTGACTAGATTGTCCAGACGGTAACATTCAATAAGAATTTTGCCACTCTCTTTCCATCTAAGGAGGAATGGAATAAGAGATTCTCACTAAATAACTTCGACACTACAGTCTATATAGATTGCAGTAAAATGGATTGTGGTGTTGGAGCTGGTATATATTCTCATAGACTTAAAATTGAAAAATCTGTGCGTCTCCCCAATGCCTGCAGTGTCTTTCAGGCGGAAGTATTGGCAATTGGGGAAGCTTGTAGGCTACTAATCGCAGATTTCTCTCTTAAGGGCAAGATAGCTATTCCTTTGGATGGCTACAATAAGTTCTATGGTGGTGGAACAAAGTAGGAATAGCCTTTCTACCTTGAGCGGAAACCATAATGTTACGTTAATCTGGAATATTGAAGGTAATGAAAAAGCAGATGAACTGCCAAGAGGGGGATCTGCCATGAATAACTCTCTTGCAGAATCGGTATTCACTACATTAGGTGCAGTCAAGAGTAAAATTTCCCTAAAATACCTCCGAATCGCGGATTGTAGATGGAGAGACCAGACAGCGTGCAAAATTAGCAGAACGTTATGGCCCACCTACAACCACAAATAAACGGCACCATTGACAAACAGGAAATGACGGGACGCCTGGAGACTCACGGCAGTCATAACTGGCTTTTGGTCTGTCGGAGAACAAGCAGGCAAAATGGGCATCCTTCCCAACACATACTGTCATAGTTGTAAACAAACGGAGAAAATGGAAACACTCTTCCATTTCCTCTGTGAATGCCCTGCCCTATGGAAGGACAGAATGTTAACCCTGGGCAAACCATTGTTCGAGAGTTTCGAACAACTGCCGGGATCAAATGTCAACAACCTAATAGAGTTCTTAAACCGCACAGACTGCATAAGCCATGCCGTAAATAACAAGTAAACAAGTTGGTAACGAGGATGTGGCAACAAAATGGTGCGGAAGTGCTAATTGGATTCTGGATGACCACTCTAACCAACCAGCCAACAACTATTTAAGTCACATGGAACACCAATAGTCAAATAATTCAGAACTACAGAGTTTGACTGCAGGGATTTTAGAGAATGTGAAATGCAAGTAACCTGAGCGTTTAATGTTTATTTATAGTAAATATAAACCGCATCTATTTTCAACTGCAGCGAATATTTTTATATATTCTCTTGTGTGTGTATATTTTTGATGACACCCACAGGTAAGTTAAAGCTTCACCTCACAATCCCCTCCGCTCACAATGATGCCTTCATTCACCTCTTTCACACGCCACATCAATGAGCGTCGTGAAATCGTTTGGGTGTGGCACAGGGCCATGTTGCGTTGTCGAATGCGCATTTTATAGCGCGTGTGTGTGTGCGCGAGCAGAAAATGATATTCGTATGTTGCAGCGTGCAACGTAGTACACAATTTAATCTTATTTAAGTTGTCGTACATAAGTTTAATGGATTTTTTTTTTCATTGGGTGGACTTTCACGCCAAAGTCAATTCACGGCATCCATTCACCATTGTAAGCTCACAACAAAGTACATATGTATGTATGTGTGTATGCATTATATGGTAGGGACAGAGTACAACACATACACATACATATACATTTACTTATACTATATTTTCAGTGCAACAATTCTCGGAAAAAAAACGAAAGAAATTATAATGTAAGGACTGCGAAAATGCATTGTGGGAAACATGAAAAGGGCTGTTCGCCATTGTCAATTCTCTCCCAGTATATATGTACATATGTATGTCTATACATATACATACACATAAGTATACATTTCTGATTTCGCATGCACACTGAATTCGGCGTTGAAGTGCAGATGCAGATCATTGGAATGGTGGTCATTTACCTCATTATCAAATATCAGCAAGTGGCAAATATAGCAGAGTACGTTGCACTAAAAAATGAGTATTAAAATTAAATTTTAAATAATTAGTTTGATGATATTTTTTTATTAGGAGCTTTTTCATGGCTGAAATACACTCGGAGGTATCCCATTGTCTGTCGAGGGGCGACCGCTATTAGAAACAACTTTTTCTGCATTTTGGCATTTCATCGAGATTCAAACCTACCTTCTCTCTTTGCATACTACAGTCTTATTTCCACCCGAAAAACATACCTTTTTTCAAAAGTCCGCCATTTTGTTATTTTTCCAAATAATTTCCCCATTGTAGCACCTGCCTGAATGACAAGCCTTCAGAATAATAATCAGTTTAAATTTTTCGTTTCAGATGTCCTGAAGAGCCAAAATCCTGTTGACATGCCACCTATCTTTTTTTAAGACGCTTACTTTGGTGCCACACTACTACAACAAAATATGTCAAAAAAAATTGTATTTGATGTCAATAATAATATACTATAAAATCAAAACGATCGCATTTTATTTTCTTAAAAACAAATTCCTAAAAAATATCTATAAAAATTGAGTATTTGGCCAGACTACTACCTTAAGCAGCGATACTAATAAAAATTTAGTTACCAAAACATTTTCCTTAAAAAAATTTAAATAGTAAACAGTTCGCATGGTTAGCTATGGAGTTGAACTATCCGTTCTACTACCAGACTATTGCCACGCCTATCACACAGAAGTTCTAGCTATAAAAGAAGTGGCTAAGTATCTAAATACGCATGCCGTAACAAAATGTATTCCCGAATAGCCAGACGCCCATTAAATCCGACTATACTACAGGGTCCGGCACACGAAGTGAAACCAACTTTAGACCGTTCGCGCAGCTGATGCACAGCCATCTATTAGTTGGCTAAATGGCAGTCCAGAGTATTGGCAGCATTTTGCCGAGAGTAAACGCGAAAAAAAATCAGTAATGGATTTCAAACGTAGTTATATGATTGCATTATATTTGGCTGGAAATTCACAACCAGCGATGGTTCGAGAACTCGAGCACCTTAAAGTAAATAAAGTCTTTGTTTATCGCATCATCACTCGTCGCAATGATACTGATCGCATCGCGAAACGTCATGGAGGTGGTCATCAAAAGACTGCAACGTCACGTGAAATGGTTCAAAAAGTGAAGAAGCGACTTGAGTGAAATTCCAGATCAACTGTCAATCAAATGGCGAAAGAACTCAAAATATCTGACCGTAGCATCCGCTGCATACTGAAAAATTATCACAAAGTCATGCCTTACAAGATCCAAAAGGCGCATGATCTCACACCAAAGCACCAACAAGTCAGTCTTGAGAAAGCGAAGGAGTTGCTTCTCTTAACCGAAAGCGGTCAATTGCCGAACATTGTGTTTTCTGACGAGAAAATTTTTCAAACTGGTCACCGTTCATACGAGAATTTGAGTCATCGATTGGCCACCAGGAGGCAGCACCTGCCACAGGTAATGGTTTGGGCCGTTATAACCGCAGATGGGCGCTCTCCAATCGTTTTCATTGAGCCTGGCGTCAAGGTAAATGCAAAATATTATCGGGGAAGTATTCTGGAGGTTGCTTTGAAGCCGAGGGCAGACAAACATTCCGGTGGCAGACCATGGACGTTTCAACAGGACTCGGCACCGTCTCACAAAGCTCGATTGGAGCAAAAATTGCTAAAAAACAACGTTCCGATTTTCATAACGTCCACACAATGGCTCTCAAATTCACCAGTCGCGAATGCGATGGATTATTCTCTTTGAGCCATTTTGGAGAGCAAGGTCCGAAGTGAAAGATTCACCAGATTTAAGGCGCTGAAAAAAGCCATTGTCCACGAGTGGGTCAAAATACCTGCAATTCACATTCGGACAGCGTGCGACTCGTTTCAGGACCGTCTCAATGTCATAGTCAAGGCAAAAGGTGGTCATATCGAGCAAAAGTAAATGGAGTCTTAATTTTGTATTATTTTTTACTTTGAATTGATTAAAAGTAACTAAATTTATGGCCTCTTTAATTGGTTACACTTCGAAGGTTACGCAGGAGTGCCGAGCAGCCTTAAATGATATTAGCGTCGTATTCAAGGTCAGCCTTATTTGGGTTCCGGGGCACAGAGATATTGAGGGGAATTGTAAAGCCTATGAATTAGCCAGGAAAGGCACTACCATTCAACTGATAGAAGTACCAATTGGACGCCTATGGCCACGAACAAACTATTAACCAAAAAACACAACATTTCTCAAGAGGCCAGTAGATCACGGAGAGATAAAGGCACATGCGCAACAGCGAGGCTAGACTGTGGCAGCTAATAAATATGAAGGAGGCAAAGGAACTGCTTAGCCTCTAAAGAGGCGGTATTTCGAAGGTCGGGCATTATTTAGCGGGATTCCTTAAGACTAGGACTTGTCTCTCATGGATATTGTAGAATTTGTAGAGATAAGGAAGAAACAGTTATTTTACAATTGTCCAGCATTGGCTAAAATCAGAGCTGATTTTCTAGATAAATATTTGTTTCAATAATTGCGCGGAACTGCCTGGCGTGGCATGGGACCAATCCTGCGCCTGATAAGAGCCACAGAAGTGCTCCACCAAGAAAAATAAATGAGGTTCCTGTGTCGCACAGAGGTATCACAACGGACCTGTAAGGTCTTAGTGAGTTGGTCGTACAGGCCGCCTACCACCATAACCTAACCTAATCGAAGCTATCCGCTGCAGAATTTTAACCCTAATCCCATATCGACGAGAAATCATGATTTTTTATGAAACTACTACACGGTACATGTTTCATACCATTTGTTTATGAAAAATATTAATAAAATAAAAAAAATTTTTAAATAAGATACTCAACTACAACAATTATTGAATGAAGATGCATGTAGAACCCTTGATTATATGTTGGATGTCGACAGATCAACCGTCGGTAAACGTTTGCACGCGATGAGAATGGTCCAAAAAGCAGATAACTGGGTGCCACATCAATTGAAGGAGAGGGATATGGAGAGAGGTTTGGTGACGTGTGAGATGCTTCTTGAACGACAGAAAATAAAAGGTTTTCTGCATTGCATCGTAGGTAGGTATGTGAAATGGTTGAAGCGCTAGTCTGACACTCCTCAAGTAGCACTGAAGCCCCGTTTTGATATGACTATAAGACCTCCAACAGGCAGATATCTACAGCCAGCCAGAGCTGTTGACTTAATGGAGAAGATTGATGGGATTTAGGTTGGCGCACTGCCCCGGGCTGTCGCAAAAAGGAGCACCCAGTGATCTTAGTCGTCTAGCTGCCAAACCCGGATATTTACAGAAAAAGTGCTCAACAGTCTCGTTCTCTGAAAGGTCCCCACAGCATCTGCAATGGGGGTTAAATGATAACCCTAGCTTTTGCGCGTGTGTGCCGATCGTCTAGTGACCGGTAATCACGGCATTTCATCGTCACTGGTGATGAAAAATGGATCTATTATGATTACTCTAAGCGCCGAATTTGTTGGAGCCTGCCAGGTGAACCGGCTCCATCGACAGCGAAACAAAATTTGTATGCTTCAAAGGTTATGTTGTGCATCTGGTGGGATCAGAAGGGTGTCATCTATTATACACTACTTAAACCATCTAAAGACAATCGGCCGGAATGGGACGGTAGACATGACAAACTGATTTTGTTGCATGACAACGCCAGGCCACACGTTGCTAAATCGGTTCAGAAATATTTAGAGGGACTGAATTGGGAAATCTTGCCCCACCCGATGTATTTTCCAGACGTTTCACCTTCAGATTACCATCTGTTCCGATCTATGCAGTTATCCCTTATTGAAGAGCTTTTCACTTGTTACGAGAGCATCGCAAACTGGCTCAATGAATGGATCAATTCAAAAGAACTCGAATTTTTTGTCAGAGGAATCCGTATGTTGCGTGAAAGGTGGAGTCAAGTTGTAATTGTTTAAATAATTCATAACTTTGGCTAAGATAGGACGAACTTATTCCCATCAGATCGGTTGATCAGATGTTTATTTCATTATAAATTGGAAGGTATGCCGTTAATAGTGGAAAATAGCATCAGGCAAATGACCACCACGACCACGCTTACAGGACAATATCCTTTTCATGAAATTTTCCATAACCGATTTCGGAAACCTTCCAATATTTTATGTCTGCCATCTTAGCCGACCGTTTTGCTTTTTAAGCCTGCGTTGGTCGTTGGGCAACCGAGTTCGGCCAGACGAGCTTTTTCGGCTTTGGGCGTGAATTTAACATATTTCTATTATCGCTAACGACTTGAGCTGCCAGGTAACATCCAAAAATTTAATTTTCTATCGATTTGTGGATATAATCTTTTAAACAGGATCATCGAACAGGACGAAAAAAAGTCCAGATCCAGATGCCCAACGGAAGGTTTTAAAAAAGGTGTCCAACGGAGGGTTAACATCATTTGCTTTGACAAGCCATAAAACCGACTTAAATAAAATATGCATCCTTTTCCCAATACACTGGGTCATCACGACAAACTTATGGCATTTTTTGTTTAATTTCTGCACTTAATTTCAATCATTTACGAAAATTACAGTTGGTTTTTGCAATTCAGCTGTGAGTATGCAAAACTGGATCTATCTGAAATTCTCCCTTTCAAGAAAATCTAACAACTCTCGTGAGAACAACCCTTGTTTTATTTAGAACTAAACTATTTTTGCTCAGTTTTCCATTGCGATAAATTCATATCCCCTCTACGACACTAATTTCTCTCACGACATCCACATTCTCTCATGCGGATCACGAAATTTGTCGCTTTGTCAATTCACAAAAATTTTGCATTTTACCAGGCGAACAAAAGAGTGCAGTAGTTATATGTTTATCCAATTTTGTATTCCGCATATGTGTGCGTGTGCTCGAAACGTTAATGGGGCATTGCATAGGCTGAGGCGTTATTGTGCACGCGAACAAAAACCAAACGAGTGTCTCTGCTAAATGTCAACACAGGGTGTAACTGCATTATAGTGTGTTGCTAGAGTAGTGCATGAGTGCTTACTGCGAACAGCGCCATCAGCTGGCTAATAGCATAGTGGGGAAAAATTTTACACAAAGGGATTTGTAAGGGTTGGTGATTGTATAGCGCATTTCATTTTGAATGCAAGCCTTTTAAATTAAATAATAAAATAATTATTATTTAATAAATAAATAAACTTGTATTGCTTTTAAGAATTAGTTTAATAATTATTACTTATTTATACCTTAGCATAAGTATTTTGTAAAAAAAAAAATGCGAACGTTGGCTATCAGGATATAATTTATTATAAAATAAATACTTCAAACTACTTCAAGGAAATCCTCAACCTGGTGAAGGTGATATGTATAGTAATATTTTTCTTATGTGAAAATGAAAGCCAGTGTTTGCAAAAGTAACATTAAAAAAGCCATGGCGAAATGCACAGAATTGCGAGAATTTAATGATATTATTTCGAGGAAAATTGACCTTTATTTTAATATTTTTCCTTACTTGCATACTACGTAAAATTTTAGTTTAAGAACTTTTTATACACCTATACAAAAATCAAGTAAAATTTATTACGTTGACTGAAGGTAAAATGTATTTTGTTTTTTTAATAAATATTACATATATTAAAATTCTGCTTAAAACTACTTCGTAATGGGTTGGCTAAATAAATTTTTCAACTTTTTTTCTAATTTTTTTAGCTATGTGTTTTTTGTTTTTAAGTATGGTATATTCTACAACTAGAATCATATAACTCCACACTTCAAACTTTGCACGAAATTCCAAAATCCATACAAAATTAAATTATAAAAAATATAAAAAATGTACAATACATAGTTTTGTAGACCATTCAATTTTAGTACAATAAAGTTCAAGTTTGAAGTCGCTCGAAAATCGCGTTGCTTTTTCCAAATTTTTTGTTTTTTTGAGAATTTTCTTTCATACAAAATACATATTCGGAATTCGTTTTGAAGCGCTCAGCCAAAAAAAATTTAAAAAATTAACTAGAATTTTCAGGACCGATATTTCCGAGCTCATCGGTACGATGGACTATGCACTGCCGCCTCCCACTGCTACCACAACGTTCATGACCCAGCTACCCTCAAGGAATGAGTCGAAAAAGGAAGTTGTAAAACAGTGCGAGTCCATCCATGTATAAGTCCACAGATCACTTAAATCTCAAAGCCAGGCCTATCATAAATGCGGAGGCATACCATACATTCCGTCTAAGGATCTACTTAAATTTTCGACTACCCGACTATTGCAGTGTTTTTCATGCTGAACTGATGGCAATAATTAAGGTCGTGACGCTGGTACGATACCAGGAAATGATATTTATAATCTCCCTGGCAACAAATATGGCGACGAGTACACAGCCTAAATGATGTGCGAACGACGTGCGCGCGACGATAGTGCAAATGGAATGGCTTTTTGTCATTTCATTTTATGCTGACTTCCGATTGGACACGGCGAGAGAAAGAAAAAAACAAAAAACAAATCGGCTTATTTACTGATACCACCTCTCTCACGAAGCAGTCGACAACCTCTCAGTTAGCCATGAAATGCCGCACGTCTCTTAACGATACGACAGAGTCCTTACGGAGGACTCCGCACTACACTTCTTAACGTAGCGAAGGAAAGATGACGCAATTAATCCAACTTCCGAAGCGCCCAACAATTGAGACCGACGTTCAATGCTAAAAACACAACATCCCTATGCCAAAATGAGCATCGCATTGTCTTATAGGCAGCCAACCTCAAAAGCTAGTCGTGTAAACTCATGGCTTCTGCAGAATCTATCTAAACCAAGAAAAAATTCAGACGTCCAAATGAGGCGGTAACATCAGAAATTATCAAAAAAATATACAAAACCATTTTGAATGATCGAAAAGTGAATTTGCGTCAGTTTGCTGACATCGCAGAGATATGAAAAGAAAGAGTTGGGTTTATATTGCATGAGCATTTGACTATGAGAAATCTTCGTTCAAAGTGGTTACCGCGTTCGCTCACTGTTTCATCAAGACAACGCACCGTGTCACAAGTCAATCAAAAACAATGACAAAACTGCGTGAATTGAACTTCGAATTGCTCCCGCATCCACAGTATTCGCCAGATTTGGCTTCCAGCGACTACGGCTGTGCGCAGTCTTAGAAAAATGCTCACCGGTAAGAAATTTCATTTGTATGAACAGGTTAGCGCTGAAATTGAGACCTATTTTGAGGCAAAAGATAAATCGTTCTACAAAAGAGTTATTGAAATTTTAGAGCGGTGCTGGAATGATTGCGCTGTTCTTGATGGAAATTACGTTGATGAATAAAACTGATTTTGAACAAAAAATCAACGTTTTTTTTTCTTTGTTAGACCCGGGACTTTCCAGCACAAGTGTTATGCTATTAAAACACCAACAGCAACAACCACAGCTGCACTTACATTATCATACCGACCTGGATTTAGATCTCTCTCTTACTTCACAATAACAACAAAAAAAGGGTTAACTCGAAAATAAAATATTTATTATCATTTAAATTTAATGGCACTTAAAATATATTAAATATTTTATATTACTCTCTTTTACTTACATCGCTATTTGTATATGTGTATGTATATATGTATGTATATGTGGTATTTTCTGATATTGTATAAGATGCATTCCATCAACTTCAGTTTCAAACTATCAGGGATATGAGACAGGTTTTTTCCATTCTTTACTCAGATTTTAATGGTTGTTTGAAGTTATTTGGGGTTAATAAAGTTATCTAAATTTTTAAAGATAAATTTTCGTAAACAGCGAACATCTAAAAAATTTTGAAACATTTTTTGAAAATATTAATGAATTTCGAAGTAGATACAAAGGTTAAAAACTCTTTTAGCGGCTACACAAAAGGGCATTACACTTTGCGCTACATTTGATAAAGAACAATAAATTGCGTTTTTTTTTTTGTTAAATATGCGCACATACAGTATTGTGAAAGTCATAAGCAGGTTTTTCAGCTGAGTTATAGATGGTAACTTTTTCGAAATTAAATATATTTAAATTACATTAACTACGCAATATATTATTTGGGATAATTAGATTGAGACAGACGCAGGATTTAATTAAAAAGTATATCAAACTTTGAATAAAATTCAGTATTTTTTTTTTGTTTGCTTTGCAATTGCTAAAAGGTGATTATTCGAAAAATGTCTGTCCAGCATCTAAAGAACTTTTTTTGTAATCATATGTATTTCTTGAACCCTATCGGAAGATTGGTAATTTTTGCAAATGACGTCATACGTCAATAATATTTGACACTTTTGAGCTAAACAGCTGAAGTATCCAAGAGACAAGCAATGGAGTGCGTGAAGTTCAAAGTAAAGATTTTGATCGCTAATTTTTTTTGTTGGTTTTTCTCAAAAGCAAATTTGAATGATTAATTCTGCGCCACCATATAACCGCCTCTTTTGTTTCGCAAAATCTTCACATTTTTCTTTCTATATACAATTTGGGCTTACATTTTTTATTGGCTGTTTGGCCGAGCTCTGCCTCCTATTTGTGCTGTGCCTCTTGATGCTTTTCAACAAATGGAGGCACCTACAGTTTTACGCTGCCTCCGCTGATTTTTTATGAGAAGCTTTTTCATGGCAGAAATACTCTCAGAGGTTTGCCATTGCTTGCCGAGGAGCGACCGCATGACCAAAGTTTCGAACCTATGCACTTCCGAATGGTAGTCACGCATCAAGCCATTCTACCGCGGCGAAAAGTGAAAAGTGTGTGTTCTCAGCGATATCTCAGAATACGAAGGATTTCTACTAATAGGATATTAGAAAATTTTCTGAGGATGTATGGTCGGTTCATCCCATTTATTACTGGGCATCTATACCTGCTATGGGCGCTCTAATACGATGCATCTCAAAAGATATATCGCTTGTGTAGACCGTTCATGGCAATATGTATACGACATCAAGTAGGAAATATCGTATGAACTGTGAAATTTAGACTTTGACAGCTAATTTTTCAAATTTACTTTGAAGTCGATGAAACGGGAAACAATGAAATTTCTAAAAAAAATATTTTTCTTTTTTTTTTGTAATATTTGCAATAAATTTCGAATTTTTTTAAATTAAATTTTTTAACTTGTCTAATTTTTTTTTTTTTTTTTGTACATTTGCATTCCGCTCAGACTTAATTTTTATTTAGGAACCAGCATTAACACCGCTAACTGTGTCAGCCAACGTAAATGCTGGTTAAATTTCCAGGGCCGATGTTGAATTTTAAACACAAATAAACTTCAAGTGTTTTTCTGCATTTCATTTGAAATTTTTCAATTTAAAGCCGGCCACACACATACAGTTTCAACTGATAGTTTAAACTGTACAATTCAACTGTACAGTCTAACATCCACGTGTGTGGATATTTCAGTTTCAGTTCAATTCAACTCTACAGTTGAACTGAGACAAATGAAATTTTCAATTTTTTAAACTGAAAGTTTAAACTGATTATTACGTGTGTGGGGGTTCGCTGTACATTTCTCAGTTCAATTAAGAGGAGGTGTGTTGTATTCTGTGGTATTCCTTTTTAAAAGTATAATTTTCGCATAGTTAAGATGGCGCGTAATAAACCTAATCAAATAATTAGCGATTTTATTGAAAAGTATCGATCGGAACCTTGTCTTTGGCAAGTAAAGAGTCAAGATTATCATGACCGTATGAAAAAAGATAATGCATAACCAAATTAGCAAAAAAATTGGAGGAAATTGAATTTTAACAAGATAAAAAGTAAAGCGAAATGGGCGATATCGTCTTGCTTCTTCGAATCCATTGCCAAAACTGAAGAATTGAACTGTATGTGTGTTTGCTTCAACAGTGTACAGTTTCAACTGACGGCTTTAACTGTTCAGTTTAAACTATCAGTTGAAACTGTATGTGTATGGCCGGCTTTAGACTAATTCAATTTGAACCATGGAAAGATACACAGTCGAGCAACGCGTTGAAGTTATTCAGGCTTATTATGAAAAACGGGCGTTCAAATCAAAATGCATATCGCACACTTCGTGATTTTTTCGGTCAATTTAATTGTCCAAATGTGCGTACAATCGGAAAAATTGTGCAAAAGTTTGAGAAAACCGGGTCTGTAGGAGATGTGAAAACACCAGTGCATGCTCGTACAGCTCGTACTGCAGAAAATATAGCTGCTGTTCGCGATAGTGTGGTTGAAGAGTCGTCCACCTCAACTTGTTGTCGTGCCCAACAATTGCACCTCTCACGCTCGTCGTTGATGAACATTATGCATAAAGACTTGCATTTACACACGCTTACAAGGTGCAATTGACTCAATAACTCAACCCTCTTAACCATTTCAAGCGTCGTCAATGGTGAGAATGGTGGCAGGAAATGCCAACAGTGAATGGCCAATTTTCGAAGAAAATTATCTTCAGTGATGAGGCAGATTTTCACCTCAGTAGATTCGTCAATAAACAGAATTGCCGCATTTGGGCGAATGATAACCCAAGAGTGATTGCCGAAAAACCAATGCACCCACAAAGAGTGACTGTTTGGTGCGGTTTATGGGCCGGCGGCATCATTGGGCCGTATTTTTTTCAAAATGAGGCAGTTACTGTAATAGTGTTCGCTATCGTGAGATGATAACGAACTTTTTATGGCCCGAATTGGAAGATATGGATGTGGACGATATGTGGTTTCAACAGGACGGTGCCACCAGCGGCGTTTGCTGGGTCATGTCGTTCGAATGGAAACAAACACTCCGGCTCTGAAAGTATTCGATGCGGTACCAGCTGGTAGTAGTAGAGGAAGAGGAAGGTCTCCTCTGTTGTGTTTCCAACTGGCACGAAAAAGAAACGACTGGCGCGCTTTTTTAAACTCGGACAAAATCGCTTAAGCGGTTATCACGTCAATCAATCAAGAAGAAGAAGAAGAATGGTTTAGACTGACTTAGTAGCAAAAATTGCAATTCATCAATATTTGTTGGCAAAATTAGAGAGTTCAAATAAATTAAATTCAAATAATCAAGTGGCTTCCGTTTTGGGCTGCCAATTTGATGATCGATTAGTATTTTATTTAATTTCTAGATTCTTCACAATCATTTACTCAATTACCCATTTCCAGTAAGCATCCAAAACTAGTTGAAAAATGTGAGCTGAAAAACAATCCAAATAATTGGATTACAGCAAGGAATTGGATGCCCTTTAGAATTGGAAATAAGTTGCTTAGTTCATGCACAATACTGTATCCATGCATATACTGACCCTCGATGGTGCGAATTATTTAATCGTTAATTTTTAGTAACAAACTACGGACAAATTAGTTGTATAGAGTTAAACATTAGGGACGATTTTCAAATATGAAAACGAAGCTGCTATTATACGAGCTACATCTGCACATATGTATGTATGTATGTACGTTTGAATGGGATTATATGTATGTATACACGTATGTAAATATTCACTAACACATACAAAATGCAAATACGAATGCGTTAACAAGTGTTAATAACAATTACAAATATAATTATCGTATAAAATTTTAAATAATAAAAGCAAATATCGTAGCGGTTCGGATCGTAAAGGACGTTCGTTATCGAAGTCAACACTTCATTGTTTCGAGCACATTTCGAGTATCGTATTCTGTCAAATTCCATATATACATATGTATGTATCTAAATATGCATATGTGTATGTATTTATTCACGTAAATGCTTTCATCGTGCGCGCTTCTAATTTCTGCAAACTGGTCTACTCCTCTCTTGGCGCTGCTAAAATGATGTGACGCGTGCCTTGTCTTGTGGCGCTGAAGTCAAAAATGCGTGACACGAACTCGCCGCTGTGTAGCCATTAGCTAGAACTATAAATCGGTTATGGGTCCAGCAACGCTTAGTTTGGTTGGCGTCTGTGCTACACTACCAACGCTGTTGACCGAGACGATCGTATGGGCCTTATGTTGTTTCTGCTGAGGCTGTATAATCAACGTCGATGATGATGGTGGAGAGTTAAGAGTGGTGGTGGTGGTGGTGCAAGGATTAATATTATATGCGCCGCCAACAAAACGATTTACAATACCAAAACCTTCACCAACACTTGCACCAGCACCAGTACCAGTAGCAGTAGCAGTACCGTTAGTTAGGCTATATGCAACCGACCCAGATGGATGGATGGATGTACTTGTATTGTTGGTCGTAGCGGAATTGGCTTGAGTGGAGTTCAAGCGTTGTGTTCTTACCATATTCTCAAGCCTAAAATGAGAGTAAGTAAGAGAATACGAAAAAATACGAGTGAGCCACAAACGTACAAACAAAATGATTACAATGTTAGGCGCTACAAGTTATGTTGGTTGGAAATGTTTGAGAGTTAGAGCAAAAAGTGAACCCAGATACGATGAGGTGAGATAAGTGTAAGTGAGAGTGGTAAGTGGTGAGTAAGACTACCCAGCAAAACCTGCGTGACCGAAGCTCTAACACAATTACACTTTTTTATATGTTACAAACACATATGCACTCGTATTTCTTTGGAAATCGACTTTTTTTTTTATGCTCCGTCCCCTTTGGAAAAGGTGTAAGCAGTAAGCAAACTTCATTCATATATTTTTTCTCATTTTTGCATCAATAGAAAAAAAAAAACAAAAAAAAAACGGCAAGTGGCTGTCAAAGCAATAAGTCAAAAAGATATCTTTTCTCTCTTTTTGATATCAAAGTAGGCCGAGAATCAAATTGTCAACCTTTGGCAAATATGTAAGCAGTAAGCAAATTTCATTCATATATTTTTCGTCATTTTTAAATCAGTCAAACTAAACAAGCGCCGTAGCCGAGTGGGTTGGTGCGTGACTTCTATTCAGAATTCACATAGAAAACGTCAGTTCGAATCTCGGTGAAAGCAAAATTAATAAAAACATTTTTTAATAGCGGTCGCCCATCAGCAGGCAATGGCAAAACACCGAGTGTATTTCTACCATGAAAAAAATCTGCTCATAAACATATCATAAAACAAAATGAAATAAATGTATAAAAAAAAAAATTTTTTTGTGATTCGAACCAAGGATTTCGGATCGGAAGCCCACATTGCTAGCCGCTGGGCTATCGCGCTGTGCTGTCGCCGCTGGCCTAAAAGTTATTTTGTTCGTCGCTACGTTTATATGAAACTGGCACTGGCAAACGAATCTATATGTATGAAAGGGATAAAAAATCACACGTACACAAAAAATTTGGCACAATTTTCCCAACGGCCTTAACAAAGTGATTGTAAAGGGGCGGGGCTAGTGACAGTTTAACGACCACGCGTGGCGGTCATGTGCAGGGTAACCTGACCACCACTCTTCTTGCTGGGAATATTGTTATTGATTTGATTGTGAGTGTGTGCGTTTATTTTTTAGTGTTTCATTGAAAATCAAATAAAAGCTTTAAGAAAATTTGTTCAAACACAGCAATAATATATATATGTGTGTTTGTATGTATGTACTTATGATAAAAGAACAAGGTATTTACAGAATAAAAATATTTATATAAGAAAATATAATCTTTACTGAAATTATGTAATAACTTAAGAAACTAAACGGATTTGCGGATTCTCAAAGTTTACAAAATATTTTTTTATATAATATTTCAGCTACCCTCGAAAGATCTCTGGTCGCCTATATATAAATTACTTAAGGCTTAAGCCACAACCACAGTTTAAAGAAGTTGTGTTCTGGAGCTTTATAAAAGTTATTTTGCCAGTAATTAGATAATTTGATTGCATTTTCACTTGTTTGGCAATTTTTTTAAATATTAGTTTGGCAAAAAAGAAATCCAATATTTTCGCGGTAGATGGCTATAGTGATCGATTTCTCGTAGTCCGATCGATCAATTTAAAGTTGGTGCCCGTTGTTAAGGTGACATTTCATACTAAAAAGATTCTTTTGCTGTTTCTTTGTTTGTGCCATTCAATTGTGAGTTACAGGGTGTTAATGTAAGTCAACAAAGGAAGATTCGCTACATTTTACAGTTTTTCCTTGATAAAGGCGAAAAAGCAAAATGCAAGCCAGGCCGCTGAAATGGTGTTTATGGTGCCAATCGTGCAACAGCTAATTACTTGTAATTTTGGTTTCGTCGATTCCGTTCAGGTATTTTTGATGTTAAAGAAAATGTCGATCAAATCACAGAAATAATCGAAGTTGACCGACATTTTAGTAATCGTAGCATAGCCCAGGAGCGAAAGGTCGACCATAAAACAATTTTAAACCATTTCCGCAAAATGAAGGGATTTCTTTTTTCACGAACTAATCCATTCCATTACATGGTTCATTCCATTTCCTTACATGGTTGGTTCATAGATTCAATACATCTAACGCTTTCAGCCTATTAAATAACATCATGAATATGCTACGCTTTTTAATCAAAATTTACATTTATAGGAGTTTTTGATTTTTATTTAACGAAAGTACAAAGTGGTGCAAAATTAATCACCCTATCGGAAGTTTTATAATTTTAGCAAATGGCGACGTACATCAATCATATTTGATATTTGTGAACTAGACTGCTGCAGTATATAAACAGCCAAGGAATGGAGCGCATAAGGGTCAATGTAAAGATTTCCATCACTCAAAATGACGACCAACTTTCGATTAACAGAATATGGCGCGTTCAAATATTTTTCTTAAGCAGGCCTGACGTTCCCTACGATTTGGATCCCCTGTTCCATCCTATAATTATCGGCTAAAGTTAATTGATTTAGAATCTCTGGAAAAGAAAAGGACAGCCCTTTCACTTTCGTTTATTTTCAGTGTTGTTAATGGCATCGTGGAATGTCCAGCTCCACAAAGAAGTCATCGCAATGTTTACCCGTTTTTTGGAGAAAACTTTAAGATTAAATTTGCGAGTAATGCACCTTTTTGCTGAATTGTTGGACACAAATTACAGATTGAAGCGGAACATTGACTTGAAAATTGGGTAATTTTAATATCTCTTCATATGGACAACAGATAAAGATCACTGCCAAAGATTCAATTCGTCATGGAAGCAAAACGGGGTAAAATATTGTGAAAAATATTGAAATTTTAAACATAGAAAATCTCACAAATTAAAATACTTCTAAGCTGGCCTCGCAAAAATTAAATTAGAAAATTAGATTAGAAAAACTTGCCCCTTAACATAATTTCGTGGATTTTTATCAGTATAATTTGGTATAAAAATAAGTTCTTAGTCAAATAACAGGAATTGAAAAATGCATTTTTTAGTAAAACACAACTAAAAGTTTTCTTTTTTTCATATCTACTATCAGCGTTAAAAGAAAGTGTTTCGATTAGTTTTTTATTTATTCTTTTAGTTTCAATTATTTTTTATAAAAATGTAGTTAGTATGAAATATAGTAGAAAACAACACCCAACAACATCAGCAAAAAAAACAATTACAACAATTAACACGCTCTTTGAGCCACCTGAAAATTGCACCCGTTATAAAAATGTATGCTCGGCTTTTACTCTAAAGATTCTGATTAAGAAGTTTGAAATTTTAATGAAAATTTCCCGAATTTTTATAAATTTTTGTACGAAGTTTGAAACTTTACGTTGTATGGTTTTTGTCAATGTATGAACTTTTTTTTTCTAAATAATAAAAATATTTCTATTAATAAATTTTATATTTTTATAATAATATTTTAATTAATAAATTTTATATTTTTATAAAAATACTAAAAATATTTCTATTAAAAAAATTTTATATTTTTATAAAAGTAATAAAAATATTTCTATCAATAAATTTTATATTTTCATAAAAATAATAAAAATATTTCTATTAATAAATTTTATATTTCTATAAAAATAATAAAAATATTTCTATCAATAAATTTTATATTTTTATAAAAATATGAAAAATATTTCTATTAAAAAAATTTTATATTTTCATAAAAATAATAAAAATATTTCTATTAATAAATTTTATATTTTTATAAAAATATTTTTATTAATAAATTTTTTATTTTTATAAAAATATGAAAAATATTTCTATTAAAAAAATTTTATATTTTCATAAAAATAATAAAAATATTTCTATTAATAAATTTTATATTTTTATAAAAATAATAAAAATATTTCTATCAATAAATTTTATATTTTTATAAAAATAATAAAAATATTTCTATTAATACATTTTATATTTTTATAAAAATAATAAAAATATTTTTATGAAATAATAATAAAAATGTGAATATAAATAAATTTTATATTTTTATTAAAATTATATTATAATACGAAGAAGTATATTCTATCTTTATAAAAAATAATTTAAATTAAAAAATAAATAAATTGTCAATATAAGGCGCACACTTTCCTTTGACGCAGAGAGTTTGTATGTAGTATATGATAATCCTATAAGGATAATGTAAATAAATTATGTATTTTTTTTTTCTTCTTTAGTTTTTTGTATTTTTTTATTTTTTTTTTTTAATCGGAATCCGCCAAAATTTCATGATTTTCATTCAAACAAAAAGTCGGCGTAAATCTTTGAAGATTGCTGCTGAAGTGACAGTTCAACATAAATCCGGGTAATTTCGGTAACGCAAAGCGACTGACGGCTGCTTCTTTCTTTGCTAAATGTCTGAACAACAATAATCTTTTTTGTAGTATTTTACTGTAATCTATTGGACGCCAATTACACATATGTGTGTATGTATATGACTATATATATGTATGTACGTATATATATATATATGTATATCATATGTTCGATTCGGATTTATATCTTGTCAAAGTATTTTACTTCAGCAACATTCGCTTTACGCTACGAAAAAAACAACAACATATGAAGTGATGATAAAAACTCGAAATATCAACTATTTAACTAATAAACTTACTTACATGCCAATTTAACATTTTTTTGTTTTATTTAAAAAGTTAAACAGTAAACTTTGAGAATCCACAAACCGAAAAAAATTCTGTACGAAAAAGAAACTTGCATTATTTTAAGGTCAGTTGTACTAGAAATAAAACCCTTACACGGTGCGTTATCAATAAACACTCAATTACCTAGAAACATTTTTCATTCGTCGTTACAGTAACCAACGGTTAGAGATATTTCTATAATCATACAATTCTAATTGGGAGCCTCGTCGAAGACAAGAGTCGAATGATGTGAAATTAACTGGCATAAGGTGTTTTATTCTTTAACCCACTCACACATACTTATACGCATGCACATATAGATATATATATATACATATATATGGGGCATTCTTTCTGAACGTGAGACCCCCTGCCCCCAGAATAGATTTTGACGAAAAGAGGTCTATGAGGGCTTAAAATGTAGGTAACTATGTTTACTTTCGAAAGCAAAGTGGCACTTCTTGAAATTCAAAATGGCGGATCAAATATGGCGGATTCAATATGGCGCAATTTTGCAGTTCGTGCATCAGATTTATGCTATGAACTGAATCATAATTGAATGATAAAAAAATGTGATGAATAATCAGTGACCAATAAAAATAAATAATCTTGGAAATATGTAAAATTAAATCCAATGCAACAATTTTACTTAAAAATAAATAAAGAAAACACGAAATAGCATAAATCTGATGCCCGAACTGCAAAATTGCGCCATATTGAATCCGCCATATTGGATCCGCCATTTTGAATTTCAAGAAGTGCCACTTTGCTTTCGAAAGTAAACATAATTACCTACATTTTAAGCCCTCATAGACCTCTTTTCGTCAAAATCTATTCTGGGGGCAGGGGGTCTCACGTTCAGAAAGAATGCCCCATATATATATGTATATACATATATGCGTGTATGCCCAAGGATTTGCTTAAAATGCTCGTTAATGTAGATCCTCATTCAATTCGGAATTTCATTCGTTCACAAATTCATTATTTTCTTCCAAGTCTCCAAAAAAACTGTTCATCAGATATTTTCACAAATATTACAATAATAATTCTATACTGTAGTGTAAATACTGGCATACGACTAATTTACTGCTGATTGCATTAAACGCTCGACAAATAATAACAATAATAAAACTGTTAAAAAACTAAAAATAATTTAAGCAAAAATCCCAAATGATAGAATTTGTGTAAATGGTAGCTAATGCTAAGCTAAATTTTGTTTTTGTGCCGCACAACATTTCGCTAATTTGTATTCAAGCTTTTAAACCCACGCAATAACACGAATATCGGCCTCCTTACGAGCTGCTACCGCATCCTGTAGTTCCTGCTGCAGCTCCTGCGTCGACAATTTGCTCTGACCGTCAACATCTTTATCACCATCAACTGCATCAACAGACTGTACAACATCGCCTGTAGTAGTTTCACCATTTCGCTTCGAATCACCAACAACATTTGGCACTCTTCTGCCCTTCTTTTTTCGTTGTTTCACCTCCTCCTCCTCCTTCTCGGTTGGCGTTGATATCAATGCGAAATTAGGCGGTGACATGATTTGTTGCTGATTAGACGCTGCGGCGGCATTACCATTGGGCAAAGGTGTTACTGTACAAATGCCTATTCCACTGGCACCATTGTTGCGTACACCAACGCTAACACCACCACCACCAACACCACTACCCGCTCCTACGCTACCGCCACCATCCGAACTAGAAAATGAGCTGCGCAATTCTGCTGCTGCACGCCTATCACTTACGGTCACCATATCTGTGGCACAAGTTCCGGGCGTTTCGACGATATGCAAGCGCTCACCCTGCTCATCCACTGTCAGCGCTGCGGTTGGCGGTTGATGGTGTATGGTGCCGTAGTGAAGATTCATCGATTGTGAGCGTCGTGTTGAGGCTGTGGGGAAGGATTTGCGTTGTGTGCGCAATGTTTCATTCTCATAAATCACATCGGGTGTGTTGCGCTGATTGAAGAGGCTCGTCAGCATTTGGCGCATATATTTGTTCTCCGCCTCGAGATGTGTAATACGTTTGTTGGACTCCTTGCGATCGGCGCGCAAATGATGAACTTGGGACTGAGTAGTAGAGGGCAAAGGGTGTTAATTTTAAAGATAAGGCTGTGAAAAGAGGGTGTTTAACTTTACCTTCAGATCTTCAATGTCGCGCATCATGCGTAAGTTGCTCTCATTAAATGACCACTGGCGTTCCTCGACCATCGCTTTTACCCTGGAATGTATGAGCATGGATATGTGTGTGTAATAACGGGTGTTGTTTAATTTCAAAAACTAGTTATAAGGCATTTATCACTTAATCTAGTAGTTATATGTTTTATCTACGTTATATAGCTAAGCTTAAAAGCTAAGATATTCTTTAGAGACACGTCAAACAATAACCCTGCGCAAGTCAATGGGAAATCAAGTTCATCCAACCAAGGTGCACATCGATCAAAGTATAGTTTCGTTGAATCAATGATATTATTCAAGTTTCTATGCGCTTCGAATGTGAATATCAAAATTATTTAATTCATCGTATATTCAATAAATATTAAGAAATAGAAATTGAATCCAATACCGACACAATTCTACGAAAATGATAAAAGAAGCATCATTGCTGTCGGATATATAATATCAAGGATGGCAGATACCAAGGCAAAATTAAAAGTTCTTATTCATAATTGTTTCCACAAAAACTATTAACACCCAGCTTCAAATATTAAAAAACAGGAAGAAGATAAAATAAATCCCGGTAATGAATCACAACAGCAATGCGAAAATAAAGAAAATGTAGATAAACAGAGAGCAAAACCTTCTCAGGAAGCTATGAAAAATAAGATTGCTCTACTCGAAAAAAATCTGAACGCTTTGTATTCTGCCAGAGATACTATGCCAAGCCGTGCTGAAGTTGATAAACAGATCATTAAGTTGCGTGAGGAAATAAAAACAGTCTGGAAACAGGAAGATTCAAAACACAGTTACCCAGAAGAAACACAGGGATGGTATGAAAAGAAAGTTAGAAGATATTTGCCATGAAAATCCAGAAATAAAAAAAGACTATCTCTGAGGGATTCAGTGGGACGTCCTAATCTTGAAAGCAATCAACCATCACTATTGAAAACAATTGCGGATATAGCTTTATTTGGGAGTGCAGCAGATGATAGAAGACGAATGGAATCTATTCGCAGCGTAAAAACTCTTGATGAACTCACACAAGAATTACGTAAAATAGGATTTGACATTAGTCGCAGTGGGGCATATCTTCGTTTGATTCCCAGAAAATCTAATTCTGCAGAGGGACGAAGACAGGTATCGGCAGTCCCTGTTAAGCTCATTCGGGCTCGAACTGATCACCACAAGAGCCACTTAGATAGCAAGTTCGCTGAAACATCAATCCATTATTTTGAGAACATAGCATCCATACTTGGACCAGATCAAGTATTTTTCATATCTCAAGATGATAAAGCTCGAGTCCCTATTGGCGTAACTGCGGCAAATAAGCAAGCACCTCTTCTAATGCACATGGAATATAGAATCAAATTACCTGAGCACGATTGGGTAATCGCTGAGCGTCATAAATTAATACCATCTGTTTATGCTGGTATCAAAATCACTTCCAGTATGCTAGGACAACCGCAAGCCATTGGATATTCTGGACCAACATACATCGCTATTCGAAGTGGAAAGCATAGTTCATCTACTGCTAATACTCATGCTCAGGATTTCGCGACGCTTCTCGAACTTGAAGAGTTTCGACCATTAGCTAAAACTGACCATGTAAAACCAGTGGTAATCATGACGGTTGATGGAGGGCCAGATGAAAATCCGCGTTATGAAAAAGTCATAGGGTTTGCTATACAACACTTTAAGCGACATGATCTCGATGCATTGTTTTTAGCTACCAATGCTCCGGAAGAAAAGCGTACAACAGAGTAGAGCGCAGCATGGCTCCTCTTAGTCGGGAACTGGCTGGTTTAATATTACCTTATGGCCATTTTGGGTCTCATTTGGATGAACGTGGCGTTACAATTTAGAAAGATCTAATTTCGAATTTGCAGGAAATGTATTAGCTGAAGTATGGAGTTCAATGGAAATTGATGGCAGTAATGTTACTGCAAAATATGTTGGGGCAGGTCAACAAGATGTTCCTGATTTTCCAGACATTAAATAATTGTAAAAAATCTGCTTACGTAATACTTGAACGGCCCCCCAGACATAGACACAATTAAAAAAATATATTTGAATCTATCAAGGTAAAATTTGAAACAGTCAGCAGAGTAGATGGACATTATATGATACATAGTTTTAAACTGTACCGAGATTATGACCCTAAGCAGAAAGCCCATATTGCGCAAGAATGGCTGCTCTATAATTGGCCAAAAGTTATTGCTACCCCTCCGCTATCACTCGATCTAAACCCAACAGAAAACTTGTGGAACGAGTTGAGTGTAGGACAGAGGCCAGTTTCTTCGCCCAGGGAACTAAAAGAAACGTTACAGGAAAAAAGGTTCTATGTTACTAAAAACGATCGATTTAGTACTAAATATAAATTTTGTTAATTTAAGCATTTTTGTATAATTATTTTGTTTCCGTATTCCAAAACCGAATATACCTAAATGTTGCATGAATTTTTTACTATTTTGTGTTTTTTTGTCCTATTCCGTTCATGGGAATTACATTTTTTTAACTATCGCCAAAATACAGTGTCCGGCACTCGAAGTGTAAAAAGGCCATAAATTTAGTTTGCAAAATTACTTTTATTCATAATAGTCCAGAAACGAATCGCAAGCTGGCAATGGGTTTTTTCAGCGAATCAAGACTGGTGAATCTTTTAGTTCGGACCTTGCTCTCCAAAGTGGCCCAAAGATAATAATCCATAAGATTTGCGTCTGGTGAATTTGAAAGCCATTGTATAGCCATTCTTGGTTCACTCGAGCTTTGTGAGACGGTTCCGAGTCCTCTTGAAACGTCCATGATTTGCCACCGAAATGTCTGTCTGCCCACGGCTTTAAAGAAACCTCCAGAATACTTTCGCGATAATATTTCGCATTTACCTTGACGCCAGGCCCAATGACAACGATTGGAGAGCGCCCATCTGCAGTTACAGCGGCCCAAACCATTACTTGTGGCGCGTGCTGCCAACTTGTGGCCAATCGATGCCTCAAATTCTCGTGTGAACGCTCGGTCAAATAAACCCTATCGTTTTGGGAGTTTACGAATTGCTCAATTTGAAAAATTTTTTCGTCAGAAAACATAATGTTCGGAAATTTACCGATTTCGGCCAAGCGAAGCAACCTCTTCGCTTTCTCAAGTCTGACTTGTTGCTGCTTTGGTGTGAGATCAGGCGCCCTTTAGATTTTGTAACTCTTGACTTTGAGAACATTTTTCAGTATGCGGCGGATGCTATGCTCAGATGTTTTCAGATCTTTTGCCGTTTGATTTGCACTTTGTCAGGGATTTCGTTCAAGTCGTTTCTTCACTTTTTCAACCATTTCACGTGACGTTGCAGGTTTTTGATGACCACCTCCATGACATTTCGCGATGCTACCAGTCTAATTTTAACGAGTAGTGGTGCGATAAGCAAACACTTTATTTACTTTAAGGTGCTCGAGCTCACGAACAATCGCTGGTCGTGATTTTCCAGCCAATTACCGTTACTGATTTTCTTTTTTCGCGTTTACACTCGGCAAAATGCTTCCATGCGCTTGTAAACACTACTCTGGACTGTCATTTAGCCAATTAACAGACAGCTGATGCCCGTGCATCAGCTGCGCGAGTGTTCTGAAGTGGGTTACACTTCGAATGCCGGACTCTGTATAAGGTACTACGCATTTCCCAATTGGTAACGGGCATTTTTTTCAATATCTAATAATCTGACAAATATCACATAATAATAGTGTTTTTAAAAGCAATTCTGTAATATTTTTTATTTTTTTTTTTCAATTTAACTTAATCGAGGTGCCTTCGCTCGAATTCAAAAGTATTCAACTTCTATTGGTTTCGCTTCACTCACCGATTTAGTAGCGCATCTTCGCGCACGCGTGCTGCCTCCTTCACTTCGCGCACCACATCAGTCATCATGCCGGGCGTGTAGGCGCCTACAATTATGCAATATTAAAGGGATTTAACGAAAATTTGCACAAAAAAAAAGATATAAAATGATACAGATACATATACGAGAGTGTAGCAAATGTTTGATGAGAACTAAACCACAAAAATTTCAAAATACTTAAACGAAAAAGCCAAAAATGTTTTCGAAAACAAAAATATAAAAATCATAAACATTACATTGGACAACATACCTGAATGATACGTTGGCGCTGGACTTTGCATACCACCAAATCCACCGCCAAATACCATGGGCTGACTGTGTGTACTTAATCCACTCAAGCTATCTCTACGGTGTCTCAAACCCCAATTGGGTGCGTGCTTTAAAGCTTCAATATCAACTAAAGAGTATTTTTGTTTTTATGGTGTTGTTGTTTTTTTTTTCATTTTTTTTCATTGTTTTAAAGAGCGATTCAAAAGAGAGAGAGAAAGAAGAACAAAAAGGGAAGACATAGAAACAAATAGAAATTATAATACAAATACAAATAAAAAAGTGTACAAAAATAGGTAAATACGAGACTACGAAACACTAAATGATAATTCATAATACAAATACTAATACTTATACATATACAAATACATTTACTAGAGGATCGAAAACAATAACAATAAATAAAAATAAAAAATAGCTACAGTGAATAAAATTAAGAAAACGCTGTTTAACATTGCAGTTAATTGATAATTAGGCGCAAAACAAATAAGTGCATTTATTTGCACGCTCCGTACGAGCTGAATACTGCTTAGCAAACTAATGAGCTGTGAAAGTGCAAAAGATATACAGTAAATGTACGTATGTATGTATGTATGTATGTAAACACAAATGTAATATATTTAAGCAAATAGTAATTACTGCTTCTAAATAAATATTTACAAAGTGTTCACTTTAGTCTCTAAGTAAATAGATCGGAAACGTGGTGCAGGTAGAGGCCGTTGTGGGTGGATCGAAAAAATGAAATTATTAAAAGAATACAACAGTTTGTGCATTTCACGGGCCGCTATTAAGTGGCTGATCTCATGTGGTTGACTATTTGTGATGACGACCGAACGGTGGTCTTAACCGCTTCATGGTGCTAATGACGTTCATCAGGTCTTTAAGAGGTATGGGGTAGTCAGAATTAAAAAAAAAAAAAAATTGGTTTTTTGTTTGCAATTTAAAGCATAATACCTTAAAAATATTGTGTGAAAATTTGAAGTGAATCCGATAAATACTTTTCGAGTTATTCAACAATTAACAAAGGGCGCTCGTGCGCTCCGAAGGCAACAGCAAATCCATATTTTGGAAGCTGCTATGACGGCTGAAGAACTATTATATGACCCAGGAATAGATAATTATTCAATAATTGTTATTTTTCCCCCCTGTTTCACTCCTCTTGGGAGCATAGGGCTTCAACAAGACTCAGTCTTGTGTTGGTTGCGTTAATCTGTTTTTGATTTCTAACAGGGTAGGTGATTGGCTTGCCGGAAATAATTCATATAACTCTACATAAATCGATAGCAAAACTTCAAATGCGTTTTTCTCAAAACTATGTTTTTTGAACTGGTGGTCACTGTAACTTAAGAACCGCTTGGTAGATTTCAATAAAATTTGTACTGCTTTTGAAAAACATAAAAAACTCGTGTCTGATCGAAGGATTTTTTTTTTTAGTTTCGATTTTTTTAAACAATTAATTGTCACATTCTTTTCTCGAAAATCTGAAAATTATTTCTGAGGCCGCTATTTTGTTAATTTTGAAGAAAAAAGCTTCGATCAGGCACAAGATGATCTATTAATAAAACTAATTTCTCTTTTCCGATTGATTTTAAATTAATAACCAAGGACTTTTGATGATCACCGCAAAGGACTTCTGGAGAAACGGGCTCCACACAAACAGCGATAACTTTTAGAATAATAATTTTTTTTGGAAATTTTGCTAAAGTCAAGTCGAAACATGACGTATTAATGCTATGTTTTTATTTTTGTAAAATAAAACAACTGATTAGCACAACAAATTATTGAAAATCATCTTTTTTTCGGGGCTCTGACTACCCCTAACTCCCTAATATGAAGGCCCATTATATTAATCAAGAAGTGAGAGCCAAGACGCCTAAATCGTAGGCCCGCGAAAGCAGGGGTGATAAGGATAAGATGCTGAAATGATTGATTCTAGCTCATTCTCCATACACCAGACACAAGAAGAGCTCGAAGAAATGAACTCACAGCATGCATGCCTAGAACAGTATTCTTTTAAGGACGCCCACGAAATTTGAGAGCTGAGATTTTGTTAACCTCAGAAGATCGTTCGCTCATCTCCGATCAACACGTGGCCAGAAAGATTTCGCGACATTACATGTTTGTATATTTACCCAGCGCCCGTCGAGTTGACGCGAAGCCCACCATTAAGGGGGCACCCGCAAGTGATCAAGGAGATGCCAATCCTCTCCTTTCGTGAGGAAACCACAGGCTTCTTTAACCACCTCATCCGCCTCGCAGTTTCCTGCAATTTCGTCATGATCAGGGCTCAGATAAGGCTTTGGATAATTCGGTTGCGGTCGAACGTAAAGTCTGGCATTCCTCGACCAGTTTCGAGTGCATCATCATCGAGCGCAGGGTCCTGATTGCGCTAGGCTGTCGACGTAGTTATTTACTTCCGTGATAGTTATAGAAATTCAGTTATTACCTTATCAGACCTTTTCAGAAAATACTAAGCTTGGTTCTAATATTGGCTCCAGTCCAATTGGACGTTCCAACGAACCGCAATACGCGTAATCATCACCAAATTTTTTGCCTTGAACATTATAGTGTCCCAGCGCCCAAATTTCACCTTGCAACGGAGCCTTTACTCACTCCTATATCGCTGAACTTTCTCTCTAACGGCTTAAGAGCAGTTTGGCAATTAGATAGCCATACAGAAAAAAGTCTAGAACCTTTAAAATTCAGAAGGCGAGGTGGCCGCCTCAAATAACCCATTTTCGACACAACGCGTTTCACGAACTTGCGCTGCAAGAAATTCATTGTAGTAGCCTGCCATTCCATCCACATTTAACTCCTGAGATGGGCAGCGATAACACAAATTTGGATTATTGACAAAGCAATCTCTTACCGCTTCAGCAACTTCATTCGGGCGACGCGAAGGAGGTAGAATGGAACGCTGCCAATTGGCTACAAGCGCGTACTCAAAGGAATTCTTCGTCAAACTACAAAATGTGTTGTCTGAAGGCGCAATTTTGGGGTCATACTTCATACGGCACAGTTTTCACGATTGAACGACTGCTTCTAATGTAAAGCCCTATAACTTCTTTCACACCTAAAATGGTACTTAATATCGGTTCGAAATTTGCTGGGAAATATTAAAGTTATTTAATGTTAAAACCATCGAGGGTCTTGATGGCACACGCTGTAAATGTGAAACAACTTCACTAAGCCGTTAAAGAAGTTTGAACACATCAATGAGATGAAAATGAATATTTTGTAAAAAAACACCTATTTTTCATGTTTGCGCCTATTTAAAAGATTATAATACTATAAATAACTAAACTCTATTCGTATATGTCATATTTCCGTTTTTTAGAAACTTCTACAAAAATGTAAACCAAGGTAGAAACTTATGCACCCTGATTTGAGCAACGACTATTTTTTTACGTCGACTTCTGAGTCAAGCCAATACAGTGTGAAACCATCTTAATATAAAGTGGCGCAAAATTAACCACTCTATCGGAAATGTCCCAATTTTTGTAAATAGCGTTGCAAGTCAATCTTACATATTTGTCTTTTGTGAACCAGACAGCTGCAGTATACAAACAGTCGAGCAACGGAGCACTGGATGATTAATTTTGAACCACCTTGTACTTAATTTATTGATTTGAACCCTCAAGCATATTTCTTTTTTAAGAGCTAATGTTTTTTCTAATAGATCTAAAATTGTGATAGTCGTTCGAAAAATATTTAAATACTAGGTTGTTCAATAAGAATTGCGGTGCGATGAGAAAAACACATTTTTATAGTTCGAAATACACTTTATTGCTCAGTATAGTCTTCCTGAACATCAGTGCACTTGTTCCAACGAGATTCCAATTTACTTTCCATCCCTGAAGTGCGAATCAGGAAGGGCTGCAAAATACGTTGCTACAGCTGTACTTCTAATTCATCACGTAGGTCTGGAAACAGATGGAAGTCGCTAGGAGCCAAATTTGGTGAATACGGTGGAAGCTCCAACAATTCGAACTTTAATACATGGATTTTAGCCATTGTCAAAATGGTCTTGCGAGACGGGGTCCTGATTGTCTTGTTGAAAAATAATTTTTATCTTTTATAAACTGGTTATTTTTTCACGATTTTTTTTCCTCCAGCTGGTCTCAAAGGTTATAATAAAATTCGGAATTTATTGGTTTGCCAATTTGCAAGTAATCCACAAGCAATATTACTTTCGCATCACAAAAAACTGATGCTAACACTTTCTTGGCCGATTTCTGGGCACGAACTCGTTTCGGAGTCGAAGAACCAGGTTCTCTTTAGTCCCTTATTTTGATTTAGAAAATACTGTCGGTACTAAACGGCTTGTAAATAAAGAATGGATTGACAGATTGAAAATAAACGTCACTTACGTTCATATGAAGAGTTTATCAACATAACAAAAAACTATTTTGGCTAATAGCAACGCCCACTCTTATCTAACCACAAAACTTATTGAACAACCTAGTAATATAAAAACGCGCTAATACACAAGAGGAATGTAACAAAGTTAGAACAGAGAAAAATAAACGATGTTTTTACTACTCCACTCAAATAAATGTCCACGACATTCAAAATTTAATATCTAAGTTTGATTGCAAATAAATATCTGTGTCTGTTTCGAGGTGCACTGCATGTACCCATGAGTGTACACTAAGCTAAAAAAAGATTCCAACAAAATAATGTAGTTACGAGCAATTAAGTGCACATAATTAGAAACTCACAAGGTAAGGCTGTGGCACAATTAAATCAAAAGTAATAATAAAGAATAAATAATTAAACCTTCAACATACTCGTACAAACATACAAATATACAAATAAAATTAAAAAAAATACGGTGAATACTACAGAGCTAAAACTTCCTGCACACATATGCATACATATACATATGCACATATGCACCTATGTGTTTAAATATATCCACATTAAACACTCACCCTTTGTTTCGTGTAGATTTCGACAAATTTTCGTATTCGTTTCATGTAATAAATTGATTTGTTCCATCAATGCAGCGAAAAATTTATTATTCTCCAAGTCGCTGGGCATCTGATTGCGCCGATCGGGCGTATTTTGGCCACTCACTTTGGAATCATTATCGGATGGATTTAACAAACAAGGGTCGCTGAAGCGGAAACTAATGGAAAATACGCAAATCAATAAATGTTTTTGTTTTTCTCGTCACCATTACTGCCACTTGAGTACACACCCGCGACTAATGTTGGGATTACTGCCGCTACCATCGAGCACATCTGTTGAGTTATTCTCCATCTCCGACGAACCACCCATCATATTGACAATGGGCGGTAGACTGGCAAAATCTTGTCCATCGCTTTGTTGATAGTAACCGCCGGGTGCAGGTCCCATGCCACTATGCGGGAACATCATGGCATACCGGTTGTTGTATTGGGAGTGTTTCACGTAATTTGGCACATTCTGGAGGAGTGAAAAATATGTTGGAAATTAAAATCTCAAAAATTGTGCGTAATCAATATATTTAAAATGCATTTAAAGGGTTTTCCAATCAGAGGTGTTATTTTGATATTCAAAGAAAAATGCTATTTTTTAATATAAATGATGGGATGTTTATTTTATTATAAAGAGGAAGGTATGCCGTTAATAGTGGAAAATAACATCGGGCAAATGACCATCACGATCACGCTTACAAGACAATATCATTTTCATGAAACTTTCCACAACCGAATTGCAAAGTGGCTGCCCTATGTCCTCGATAGCCTCACGAATTCCATCTTTAAGGTCTTGAATCGACCCTGGGCTGTTGGCGTAGACCTTCTCTTTCACGTGGCCCCAAAGAAAAAAGTCACAAGGTGTTCAATCACAAGATCTCGATGGCCAATTGTGATCACCTCTAAGCTATCATGAGATAACACGGCTCGGCTGGTTTCGTTGCTTTTGTGGCACGTAGCGCCGTCTTGTTGAAAATAAACGGTATCCAGATCAATACCATCCAATTCCTGCCATACAAAATCGTTAATCATCTCTCCTGTTTAACACCTAACACTTGTTATTGTAAAACCCTTTACTTTGTTTTTTATTTGATGTTACCACTAAAAATATTCCAGTTGTATTGTTAAAGGGCCAGAGCAAATAATTCATATAGGGTTATTCAATAGGTGCGCTTCAACTTTTTTCCAATAGGGAGGGCGAACGACGCAATATTTTTTATTTTTCGCTTGTCATTTGTAAACTTCATTAGTATACATTTTATCATGGAACGCTACACACTTGAGCAACGATTGCTAATCGTGCAAATTTTTTATGAAAATAATCGTTCTGTTGCTACTTTAAGAGCATTACGGCCATTTTACGGTCCATTTAACAAGCCGTCCCGTTTTGGGGTTATGTGAAGTCATTGGTCTACAGTAACAAGTCGGCGACGATTTGTGAGCTCAGAGCCAATATTGAACGCGAAATTGCTGGAATTTCGGCCGATTTATGCAAAAGAGTGGTCGAAAATTGGGTTCAACGATTGGACTTCGTAAAACGTGCACGCGGTGGTCATGCAAAAGAAATCGAATTTCATACTTAAATATATATGTTCAAACTCGATAATAAAAAAAAATTAGTTAAAAAAGTCAAACCGTTTGTGTTTTATTCAAAAAAGTTCAAAAGTTGAAGCGCTCTTACTGAAAAACCCTATATAAATACTTCTTTTTTTCCATAAGAGTGCGATGCTGTAGCTTTTAAACAGATGTGAGTGAGAGTGACAATACTATAGAAGAAGCATGCAAACGACAAACTACAGCTATTTAGAGAGAAGCCCGCTCTTACGAGCGCAGTACCTCTCGCTTCTGTAGTCATAACATTTGTTCACAACGAAAGATTTTTCGCCGGGTCTCAGGTGTGACAAAAGAGCAAAGCACTATGATGGCTCAATCCACATTGTCTTTCAAGGTGCTTTTAGGCAAATACCGCATCCCAGACTTGTACCTCTACTAGAGTTAAAATTTGCATTAAATGTAATAATATTTGAATTTTTGTTTTGAAATATTCGCATGAAACGTTGTTGGCAAGAAGGAGGGGTATAAATTGAATGTCAGTATAAGTAAATATATATTAAACCAAAATTAAATGTTTTTTAACAGTGTCACTCTAGTTATTTAATAGCCAAACACCGTAAAGTCGTTTTTACCTACAAAGTGGAACAAAATTAATCACCCTATCGGAAGTCTTATACGTCAATCATATTTGCTTCATTACTAATACGGAGACCAAATGAAGGTTGCATACTCAAGTCTGGAACATACAAACGCCGTTTACAAAAGCTCCAGTGTACATATACGGGGCGGAGAAATCGGCGCTATGACGCCTAAAAAAAGCACGCATGACGTAAGATTCGGCAATAATAAAATTCATATGGCTAGCAAGAGTAACCTTCGAATCAAATATTACAGCAGGTGGGAATAACAGTGATACGTTTAGAAACATTAAGTTATGTTCAGAGGTACTCGATTATTGATACACCAATTACTAAAATTATCTAAACTAATTCGCATCAATTCAGAATCGAGAGAGCTATTGATCGCCGAATAAACCTTAACGTCATCCGCATGAAGCAGGAATCTTGCTGACAAGAAGCAAGAGCATATAGCATTAATAAACAGAATAAAAAAGCAGGCCTAGAATATTAACTTGCGGAAGTCCAGAACAAACAACGAAAATAAGAGGACTAACATTGTCGATGTCAACCAAGCAATGGCGATTGAGCAAATAAGATGTGATCCAACTCACGAAAGCTTTGTGGAGGCCAATGCGTAAATGCTAATTTTTTTATTAATATTATATGCTTAACTCTTGGGCCACAGGCTGTAGCCTAAGTTTAAACCCGCCTAAAACAGAACTTATGCTTTTCACCACCAGATATAAGGTACCAACTTTAGCCTACCAAATATTAACGGACAAACTCTCTCACTTTAACCCAGTGCAAAGTACTTAGGGGTAATTCTGGACTCTAAACTTGGCTGGAAATTAAACGTCGAAGAACGGGTAGGAAGGCAGAAATTGCTTCATATGCCTGTAATCGTATACTTGGAAAAATATGGGGTCTTCAACCCAAGTATACATTATGGTTGTATACGACCTATTTTATCGTATGTTTCTGTAGTTTGGTGGAAAGCTCTAGGGAGAGAGTACAATACCAAATTACTCGGCAGAATACAAAGATTAGCCTGTGTAATAACGATCGGTGCAATCAGATCATGTCCTTGAGAGGCTCTCAATTCACTGGCACATGTTATTCCAATAGACCTACATACTAAGAAGATGGCAACCATGAGTGCATTTAGGTCAATTGAAGCGGGTCGCTGGAAAGAAAAAACGTATGGTCATGCCAGTCTATTATTGCGACAAACTCAGTTAACCTCGGTGAGGACTGAGTACATCGTCCCGACGGCAACTAATCGCAGATATCTTCTTCTTTCGGATAGCCCAGCTGCAATCCAGGCACTGGGTTCGGCTACAACAACCTCTAAAGTGATGGAACACAGTAGGAATAGCCCCACCACCTGGAGTGAAAACCATAAAGTTACCTTAATCTGAGTCCCGGGACATCGGAACTTTGAAGGTAATGAAAAAGCAGATGAACTGGCAAGAGGGGGGTCTGCCATGAATAACTCTCTTGCAAAATCGGTATTCACACCATTAGGTGCAGTCAAGAATATAATTTCCCTAATATATCTCCGAATCGCGGATTGTAGATGGAAAGACCAGACGAAATGCAAAATTAGCAGAACGTTATGGCCTACCTACAACCGCAAACAATCGTCGACATTAATAAGCATGAAACGACGGGACGCCTGGAAACTAACGGCAGTCATAACTGGCTTTTGGTCTATCAGAGAACAAGCAGCCAAAATGGGTATCCCTCACAACACATACTGTCACAGTTGTAAACAAACGGAACAAAACAATCTTCCATTTCCTCTATGAATGCCCTGCCCTATGGAAGGACAGAATGCTAACCCTGGGTCAACGTCTGTTCGAGAGTCTCGAACAACTGTCTGGCTTAGACATCAACAACCTAATAAGGTTCTTAAACCGCACAGACTGGATATAGTCATGCCGTAAATAACTGGTAAACAAGTTGGTAACGAGAATATGTCAATAAAATGGTGCAAAGCACTAGTGGGATTCTGGATGAATCACCACTTTAACCAACCAACTATGTGAAACTCGATCAAAAGCCTTGGAGAAGTCGATATAAATAGTGTCAACCGGGTACTCTGATTGCAACTCAGCGATACAATCATCTGAAAAGAAAGCTCAATTAGACACCCTGCTTCTCCGGACGCACCTTGTTCTTGATGGGAAGAAGCAATTTATCTTGGATGATGTATTCAAAGAGCTTTGCCGCAGCGGAAAGCTTTGAAATAGGCCTATAGTGATATTAGCACATTTTTATTACCGCTCTGGGAAATAGGAGAAATGAAAGTCAATCTCCAGCAATAAAAGTACCCGAAGCTAGTGATTTGTTAAAGTTTAACAACAGAGGTTATACAAAGAAATCACACGTCTTGAATAAAATCGCAGACAAGCCATCAACATCAGTTTGTGAGAAGGGTTCAAATCGAGTAATGCCACTTAATAATAAAGCTAAATTAAATAAATACTCACTCGTTGAAAGCCTTGGCTGAAGGGTCCACTGCCAGCGCCTGTGTAGCCGCTTGAAAACGGCATTGGGCCAGCTGGCAACCCGAATTGTTGTTGACGGGAATGTTGGTGTTGCTGCTGCTGCGAGGAGTGTTGTTGTTGTGCATAAGAAAACTGCGACTGGTGGTTTGTGTTGTTCAAACTGTTATTGGATAAATATGCCTGATTCTGTTGCTGGTGTTGCTGTTGCTGGCTATGTTGGTGCTGATGTCGCTGTTGCATTTGTTGCTGTATGAATTTTTGTGGATTCGCCACATTACCGCGATCCGCAACACCAACACCGCCACCACCGCTAGTTCCCGTCGGTGTTGGATTATAATCTAAAAATTCAGAGGAGGAAGATAGCTGCGTATTGGAGGCATCCTTGAGGCATGTCTCCAGCCAAGCGTCCAAGTGGTCCTTCATATAACCATCACCATGGCCGTGACCCTGACCGCCACTCGGTACAGTTGCCGTGCGTGATTTAAGCTTTTTGCGTTTGTTCGATTCATTCATAGCTGTGTAGGAGAAGAGTTAGAAAGAGAGATAGAGGGAGGTATTGAATTAATGGCAATCGCAATTTAGGAGTTTCTAAACTTTTCTATTGCATGCAAGTCTGTATAAAAGTATGTAAATTTGTGCAATATTTGGTATTCAGAGAGTGCAATCGAGTGTGGCGAAAATTATATAATCGCAATTAAAAGTGTTTAGCATTGAATTCGGGCTAACAAAGCAGTGCTCGCTCAATGCCAGTATTGATACCAGCGACTTAAAAATAATGGATGATGTGATTTGCTAGCAATGATGTCATGAATGGATCATAGTGAATTATTTTTTTTTTTTCATTTTAATTTTTATATTTGTGAAAAAATGTGAGTAATGCGACTTTTTTTTATTTATTTTTCCTGCTGTAATGCCTGTGGCGCATAAGACAAAAGCTCATATGCAATACGTGTAAAATATTATTAAATGCCATTCATTCATAAAACTTAAGCCTATAAAACATGAGTCCCATTGGCGTAGTGTACCCGCATCTCCAACGCCTGCGCTATTTTTGTCACATCTATTCGCGCTCGAATTACATTTTCCATGTCTCTAAAAGAAAGCCGTCTCGTCACTTTGAAGATTTTACGGTAATGCAAACATATGACTCATTTCAAATTTAATTTTAAAATAGACTGAGCGAATGGTTTCACTAAATGTAATCGAACGAACTCAAGAAGGGTTGAAGAAATTAGTGGCACATTGAAGGCGATGTGGCCAAGTAATAAGCGAGCATACAAATGTATGTCATAGGTATGTCATAATATATTTCGAAGGCACGCAAGAGGAGCCATTAAATGTAGCTGAATAACAATTACAGCGGATTTACAAATCTTATTAAATTTTTAAGATTTCAGAATTATGATGTTTTGAATTGGTTGGGAATAGAAATGTGAGGCCCGAGATGTCGAGATCCAAGTCATGAGAATTACTTCAGAATTCATTTCACGCTAACACAACTTAATTCATTGAATATATTTTAAGAAATAAATTATTAAGTGGAAGTAAGAGAACAAAATCTACCGAGTCTTAGAGACTTTTTCTGAGAGTAATTAAAGGCTTCGTACATGCGTCGAAAAATCTCGCTCTATATGCTCTACAGGGTTCGCACACGAAGTGTAACCAATTGAAAGTGGCTATAAATTTAGTTTGGAAAATTACTTTTATTCAATTCAGAGTAAACAATTTGTGGAAATATAATAAAATTAAGAATCAATTTACTTTTACTCGATATAACCACCTTTTGAGCAGAATCATTGAAGCGAATCTAGGAGAATCGGTACTCAGGAGATTGGTCAGTACAGATGCATCGCAAGGTAGAGTCCTCTCACCGTTGTTAAGGAACGCAGTTGTAAACAAACTTCTGTAAGATGATAGCTTACGCCGATGATGTTGTTATTGCTGTCTTTGGTAACTTTGTATCTAAATACATTAAGAGACCTAATACAAAATGCTCTAGATATACTTTCTAGAGTTTACATACATGATTTCTGTCGTAGCTGTAGGAATGAGGAGGAGTTGGAAATAATTCAACACCTTTTTGCACATGCCCGGGTGTAGGTAGAAGCAGGAATCATTATTTAAGATCCTTACTTCTTGGTATCAACAAACTTTTGCGCTTTGTCCAAAGCTCAGGATGGCTCAATCTGGAAAGGGAAATGTAGCCCAGCCCCTGCGGCTAACAACGGACCCATTTGTGTCGATGTGGCTACCAAACCTAACCTAACCTAACCACCTTTTGCCTTGACTATGGCCTCGAGATGGTCCAGAAACGAATCGCAAGCTGCCCGAATGTGACTTGCAGGTATTTTGGCCCACTCGCGGACAATGGCTTTTTCGGCACCTCATGACTGGTAAATCTTTTAGTTCGCGCCTTGTTCTTCAAAATGGCCCAAAGAGAACAATCCATCGGATTCGCGTCTGGTGAATTTGAAAGCCATTGTGTGGACGTTATGAAGTTCGGAAAGTTGTTTTTTAGCCATTCTTGGTTTATTCGTTTTGTAAGCAATACTTTGGACTGTTATTTAACAACTAACAGACAGCTGGTGCCCGTGCATCTGCTGCGCAAGCGATCTGAAGATGGTTACACTTCGAGTGCGGGACCCTGTATTACATTCAAGAAAAAAGCATTAAATATTGAAAATCGTGTTGAAAAAAACAATTAGTGTAAGCAAACTTTTTTTCTCTTTTCATATTCTGGAAATTCCAGCATTGGCTTTTGTTAATCCCGAGACCCCGAAAAATATTTAATATCGAATTGAAATAAAAACTTCTAAATTTCCAAGAAACTTGTTTTAATTTGAAGAAATAGAAATAATGAAACAGGATCGAACTTTTTCTCTTCTCCAAAGCAGAGCGTTAAGTTTGCATCTCACGTGAAATGGCTGTCAAAATCCATACAAATTGCATTGCCGTGAAATATGCGTGAAATTTCATATGCATTTCACGGCAAGTAGTACTCAGTTCACGTCGTGAAAATACCGCACAACATGCCAGCAACATTTGTTTACACCTTTGTAAAATGCAGATGCCACTTCAAATTGAGCGAAAACTGACAGTTCATTTGCGAGTGTAGTGCCAGAGTTCGAATACTCCAAAGATAGGGCATTTTAAGCGAAACGTATTCGCAAAAGGTATAGGTGAATCTTATATCTACAAAAAAAAAGAGCTGCAAACTATGGCTCTAAAATTACAGCCTGAGTCCTTATGTAAAGAAGATTTCAATGAATGTACTCAGTGCCTCACTAGTTGAAACGAAAACGAAAGTTTTCAGAAAATGTTGGATAATTTATAAAACCCAACTACCCAAAGTTTCTTAAACCGAAAAACTTACAATTTATCAGGCGCGCTGATCAAATAAGTTGAAATAGTTCGTAATGATGGAGGTAAGGGTGGTTGCGTAGCTGAATGGTTTGGTGAGTGACTATAATTCGGAGTACGTAAGTTCGAATCTGCGTGCATAAAACACCAAATTGAAGAAAAAATAGCGGTCGCCCCTAGGCAGGCCATGGAAAACCTCCGAGTGTATTTCTGTCATGAAAAAGCTCCTCATAAAAATATCTGCCGTCCGGAGTCGGCTTGAAAGTGTAAATCCCTCCATTTGAACAACGTCAAGACGCATGCCCCAAATAGGAGAAGGAGCTCGGTTAAACACC
>JAYXIM010027518.1:0-107747 GCA_037575425.1 Anastrepha fraterculus
AGGACCCCCTCCTTTCTGCTCTGACGCGGGTTGGTTCCAAGCAAGGGTCAAGTTGATCGCTTGCTCAGATCAACGCTCTGTCAGCCTGTACGGCAAGGCCCTCGACCGCCTCGGCGAGGTATGGCCCGGAGCGAAGCTCCAACTAATCAAGAAGAGCGAAATTCCCAAGAAACCTCGCGGCAGAGCAAGAATACCTGTAGAGCCATCCGATCCGGAAACCATCCTGGAGCTACTGAAGATCGGAAACCCGAACCTACCCACCGAAAACTGGAGGGTAGTTAAGGTGGAAGAGCCTTCAGGAAACTCCAGACATGTCACGCTGCTCCTGGACCAGGAAAGCGTTAAAGCACTGGACGACCGCAAGGGGATTGTGGCATTCGGGTTCACTACAGCTACCATCTGGACCTATCAGCCGAAAAACCTCCTCGCACCCAGCGAAGAGAGTACGGCGGCCCCCAAGATGGATGTCGATAAGCCTCTCTCACAAGCTTCGACGATTGAGTCCGACTCGGAATCAAACAGCGAACTTGTGGGAAACTTATTTAACATTCAACTCGAGGACGAGGATAGTCTTTTAGATAGCGGTGATGACGCGAACGCCACAGTCGTTGAATGTCCGTCTAAAAGTGCTGCAGATTAACCTGCACCACTCTAAGGCTGCCTCGGCAGCCCTCATTCTTCGTCTCTCTGACCTCAGAGAAGACATCATTCTCATCCAAGAACCTTGGATATCAAACAACAAGATATGCGGCCTGAAAGATACGCACTACACCTTGTTTCAAGGTGAGGCTAACGTTAGATCGCGCTCTTGTATTCTCATTCGAAAACATATTAATGCTTTTCTTCTTCCCTTTAGCAATGCTGACACCACTGCCATTGAGGTTGAAGCAGTCCACGGCCCGATTTGGATTGTGTCGGCTTACATGCCTTACGACGCAGCGGAGGCGCCTCCTCCTGAAGCAGTGAGGAGGCTCGTCAATACGGCGCATCTGATCCAGAAACGCGTCATTATTGGAGCAGACGCTAATGCACATAATACTGTTTGGGGCAGTACAAACAACAACACACGAGGTGAGCAACTTTTTGATTATATTCTAGCGAATAAGCTTGATATTTGTAATAGAGGGGATGTCCCTACGTTTCTTAACTCGTCTAGAAGAGAGGTACTCGATATTACTCTTGCTGGCGAATCATGTACACAACTGGTGCAGGACTGGAGCGTTGATAAACAGCACTCTTTTTCCGACCACCAATATATAACATTCACTTTAAAAGCCGAAACGGCAAAACCCATGAAGTACCTTAACAAAAAACGTATGAATTGGATCAAATATAAAGAACATCTTGCCAATGGACTTCCTGATATCAGGCAGTTTGAAATGGCAAATAAAAACGATATCGAAAACGCTGTCAACATGATAACGAAGACGTGTCAAAGCGCAGCACGACAATCTTGCCCCCTGACAAAAACAGGAGGTAAGCATAAACCTTTTTGGTGGACTCCAGAAATCTCAGAACTTCGCAATCGAACTCGGAAACTCTTTAACCAATCTAAAATAACAGACGAATGGGAAGAATATCGACAAAGTCTCAAAGACTTTAAGAAAGCTGTCAGAAGTGCAAAACGCACATCCTGGCGATCATACACTCAAGAATTAGAGAACACTTCAGAAGTAAGCAGACTACGCAAGATTCTTGCATCAAACCCAGTCTCTCCCAGTTTTATCATGACTCAAGATGGAACTTGGACTACTTCAACTGACCACACTCTTAGATTACTTCTAGAATCTCACTTTCCAGGCTGTGTTGCCAACTTACCTGCTCTTCCCAGCACTCTTCAGAGTAATTATGGGAATAGATCAGATCTAATCAGCTCTAATAGCATCTCTACAGCAATACTAAGCTTTAAAAAATTTAAATCACCAGGTCCTGTCAACATCATTCCAGCACAACTTCAAGAAGGACTGGAAATTCTACTGCCTTGGTTAACAAGGATCTTTAACAAGTGTTTAAATCTCTCTTACCTTCCGACAATTTGGAAGAAATCGAAGGTAGTATTCATTCCGAAAACGGGAAAGCCTTCACACTGCAAACCAAACGACTTCAGGCCCATTAGCCTAACCTCTTTTTGCTTAAAGGCTTTTGAAAAAGTCTTAGATGAGCAAATCAAAACCCAACTTGATACTAAGTTGATCTCTGAGGCACAACATGCCTACACTAAAGGGAAATCGACTGAAACGGCACTTCATTCACTGGTGCAAACAGTGGAAACTTCCCTTCACAATAAAGAGTACTCTCTTGTCGCATTTATGGACATAGAAGGTGCTTTTAATAATATTGAACCCAACGCTATTTTGTCTGAAATTGCCAAATTGGGTATCAATTACTCCATCCGAAAGATGATCAAACAAATGCTCCAAAATAGAATAATCACTTCAGAGCTTGGGGTAAGCCGCATGAGAATGTACGCCGTCAAAGGCACTCCTCAAGGCGGAGTACTTTCACCCCTTCTCTGGAATCTCGCTGTAAACAGTTTGCTTCGAAATCTCGAAAAAGCAGGCTGCAAGGTTGTAGCCTATGCAGATGACATTGCTCTCTGCGTGTCAGGCAAACACCTGAATACCCTCACTGAGCTCATGCAACGCTCAATCAATATTCTGTCAAAATGGTGCACCGAATGCGGACTAAATGCGAATCCAGCAAAGACAGATCTTGTTCTCTTCAATAGGAAACAACAATCTCCTCCACTGCAAACAATAACTTTAAAAGGGGAATCATTACTTCTATCTGATTCAGCTAAATATCTAGGAGTTATTCTAGATAGGAAGTTGAGTTGGAAATTGAACATCGAAAACAGATGTAAAAAAAGCTTTCATAGCTCTCTATACTTGTAAGAAAGCTATAGGCAAAACCTGGGGTTTTTCACCTCGGATCATTTATTGGATATATACCTCGATCATCAAACCGATACTCTTCTACGGTGTGGTTGTATGGTGTAGAGTAGCCACAATTGATCGAGTTCAAAGAACAGCCTGCCTCCTGATAACAGGATGCTTAAGTACAACACCTACTAAGGCTCTAAACACGTTGCTTCACTTGTTCCCCATCGATCTGGCTGGCAAAGCGATTGCAGCGAAAGCAGCGACACGCATGAATGCTATATCGAAATGGAATAAGTATCTTGGCCATTCGGCCATACTGAACAGGAACACTGTTATCTCTTCCGACATAGACTATCATGTAAGTCTTCCATCACCACCCTTGCTATTCTCCTGTTCACTCCCAACTAGGGAAGAATGGAAGACAAATCTTACCGAAATCGATGGCCCTCTGACTATATATACAGATGGTTCAAAACAAGACGGCAAAGTGGGATTTGGAATCTTTTCCAATTCCCCTCACATCAATCTATCATTTAGATTACCCGACTACTGTAGCGTATTCCAAGCGGAAGTATGCGCTATCTGGTATGCTGCGAAAACTCTCTTAGAAAATAGAATATCACTAGAGGATATCCGCTTTTTCACCGACAGTCAAGCGGCCGTTCGAGCACTCAGCTCCTCTTATACCCACTCAGATGTGGTTCGATCCTGTCTCTTATCTCTTAACGAGATAAGTGTTCAGAATTCTGTCCAAGTTATCTGGATACCGGGTCACAGTGGATTCGAAGGTAACTGCAAAGCTGATGAGCTCGCAAGAGCTGGAGCTGCGCAATCGAATGTTAGTAACTTACCCACAATCCACATTCCGCTCTCAACATGTAAATTGCTCATTGATCGAGAATTTCACAGCATTGCTGAGCGGAGGTGGCGAGTGGAAACTACTTGCGTTACGACCAGACAAATCTGGCCATCCTACAATCTGAAACAGACAAAAACCCTTATAAGTCTTTCGAAACACGAACTAAGGCATATAACATCTCTTATCACCGGCCACTGCCTTTTGGGCACTCACGCACGTCGGCTCGGGGTTCCTCAACACGACCTGTGCAGATACTGCGAGGACGAAGATGAGGAAGTATCGAGCAGACATTTGCTGTGCAGTTGTCCGGGTCTAGCCAGAAGTCGACTCGCTCTTCTAGGCTCTCCAACAATTGACAATCTTTCAGTACTCTCGGACCTGAAAATCGAATCTCTCATCAAATTTTCGAAACGAATTAATATCTTTGACCAAAATCTACAATAAAAATCTCGGTTAGGTGGGGAAATCATTTAAAATAATGAGCTCTAGGGCAACACAACGGACCCAACTTGCGGTCTATGTGGCACTCCGATGCGGGGTCACCCTTAAACCAACCAACCAACCAAAGTATAGGTAAAAGAAAGTGTAATAAACAACTAAAATAAAAGCAAAAATAAAGTTAACTAAGATAAAATAAAATAAAGTTAAAAAAAAAAAATTTTAAAATATAAATAATTAGAGCAAACAAAAAATATAAATTGAAGAAAATCAAACAAAATAAAATTAATACAAAATAAGGTTAAGTTCAATAAAAAAATTAGGTAAAATGACTTGTTCGGAGCAGCAGCTAATCCCGCTACACAACCTACAAACTAACTTCTTAACTATAGCCAATATTTATAATTTATATAAGCTGGTCACCTTAAAATGTTATGTTAGCTGGTCACCTTAAAATGTCATGTTATATTATTTTTCAGTTTTTATACATTCCTTACAATATTCCTTTTCGCTTAACGGCATACAAAAATACAAAGTATACGCAGGCATTTACTTAGGCAACAAAGGTATACATAACATCACTTCTCCTTTCGCTTGTCTAATGCAGTTATGTACATATGCACAACATGCAAAAATACAAGGTATACGCAGGCATTTACTTAGCATAAGATATGTATACATAACATTACTTATCCTTTCGCTTGCCTAATACAGTTACATATGCCCATATATATATACGTGCAAATATTCGCAAATTATCATAAGCAGTTGAACTTGTTATAAACACGGCCACGCAATTAAATTAAAATTATAACGTTTTAAAAAACCTAGTTTTTATTTCGCAACATATAGCTACCAAAAAATATTGGAAGCTCAACATGACTAATATCTGGAACTTAAAAAAATCGATCAAGTGAATTAAAAAGAAAAGAAATGACCTAGCACACAAAAATTATTGCACAAATTGAGCAAAAATCGCAGCAGTTCGTGTAGAAAATTCATGTTGACTAGTGTCATTGCAAATTTGTACGCTTCACTTCAAGTAAGTTTAGCTGAATGTAACTTTCACATGCATACACACCCACACAGATGTAAACTTAGACATCTGTTAGGACTCAAAAAAGTGGAGCTTCACCTTCAGCTGCTTCTTATTGCCCTGAGCAACAACAATCTGTAACTGTCGTCTCATATAATATGCAGAAAATATTGAAATGTGTCAAATAATTTCATAGCTGCCAAAATATATTAAATTCTCACAAAATTTTCATACAGCAATTCCTCTTCCCGCATGCGTACACACATACATATATATATTTATAAATATCTCTGCACATAAATATTCGCCTATCATTTTTGTTGAATTTTTCCATCTTCTTCGGTTGCTGGTTTATGTGAATTTTACACTTCACGCACACTGCTGGCACTCAACAATTCGTAAACGGAAAAAGGAACAATAAAACACCCATACGAAATATTTGTATACATATGTATATGGATGTGTGCGTATGTGTACGGGCGAAATTTATGCATTAAAAATGTTCGCTCGCTGCAGTTGTAGCAAATCTACTGAACTGAACTGAACTGAGCAACAAAACAATGAAAGCAAACGAGAGAGAGTGCATGGCACGTCAGGAGGCGAACAGGGAGCACAGGGAGCACCGGAGCAATGCATTAGTATGCATGCATATGCGTATTTATGAATGGCTGAGTGCGTATAAGTGCAAATGTTCATATGTGCATATGAATGCAATTTCATTGCAGTTATAAATAAATATGCATCCAGTGAGGAAGAGTGGATAAAATTTTGGAAACACTGAAATTGCATAGTTTGTGACTCCAGAGTGAGAGAGAGAGGGAGGGCAAAAAAGGTGGTAAGACTAAAGATGCTTGATTTGAAAATTTGATTCGTAGTTGCTTGGGAATAAGTAAAGTGAATCAATAAAGTTAAGGTAGACGCGTTTTTCAGATTTTATCAGGTCAGTCCATAAGTTCGTGCGTATTTTACCCATTATTTCACCTTTGTACGATATTTGCTATAAAAAAAATATTTGCCGAATATAACGGAACTATTTATATTTTCTGAGGTTTTGCCATTGCCTGTCGAGGGGCTACCGCTATTAGAAAAAACTTTTTCTTCATTTTGGTGTTTCACCGAGATTTGAATCTATGTCTCTCTGAACTCCGAATGCTAGTCACCCACCAAACCATTCGGCTACGACGGCCGCGAAAATTACGAAAATTAAAAAGGAGTTATGACAACGAAGATAGACAGTAAAAAAATACGCCTCCTGTTGAGAGTAAAAAGGATCTGATACCAAAATAATTGCAAGCACCTTGTTAGTTGTAAAAAAAATGTATGATTATAAAATCTTTTCTTTTTAAATAAATACTTGCTTTACATTACATATAATACCTTTGACTATTTCAATATAAAAAAATTAAATAAAAGTTGTTCTGTAGCGACATTATGAAGTTCTTTAAATGAAAAATAAATATCAAAAATAAATTTTTCGTACCAAAACATATTCAGATGAAAGTGAATATTAAAAAAATAACATTCATAATACTTTGGTAAATCTTGATTTTCATATTAGCTTCACTACTTTTATAAGATTCTTTTAAAATTGAGGTTAGAGTTAGACCTAGTTGATTTTTTCTTACAATTTCAATTAGAATAAGAATCTTCTAGGAATGATGCAAAAAAAAAAAAATGGCGCAAAGTAATTCTCGGATTTGGTTTTTGAGTAATTTTTTGATGTTAAAATTAGAAATTTTCCGATGGGGCGGCAATATTGACTTTATATCGTTCAATATTGACTTTAGATCTGAGTTGGTGTTCTAAATGCTGCACAGGCGATGCAACCCTAGAAGTGGTGAAGGAGAAATTTGATGGCTGAGTCATTTCACAGCGAACATGCATCGATTGCCCGCTATAATCATTTTACTTGACACCTTTCCATTATTTTTAGTTTCTTCTCTGTGACTACGCAAACTTCTTAGTGTACACTAACACTACTTTCATAAACAGAAGTACCTACTGTATAGTAAAAGCAGCACCTACATATTTGCGCCACTTCGGAATGGCAGACGGTTTTTTTTATGGAAGAAGTGCACTTAGAGATTTCCCATTGCTTTGCGAAAGGCGATGCACCAATCCATTTGGAATTTTCAATAGTGACAGCGCAATCTGCAATGGCCTGTGAGGAAAATTATGAGTTTTCTAAACGTCTTTTGATTACAGCTTCTTCAGTATATCAAAAGACCAGTGAGGACTTAACCTCACAGGACGTCGTCGATGCCTTTTGCACATTGATAGACGCAGTGCAATTTACTCATCGCTTCTGTGGGCTATTGATTTAAAATAATCCATTATTTTCTTGTATTGACGAGTGAGGATATAAACTTCTTTCGAACGAGGCTATCACTCCTCGAATATATCATAGCCATTGATGCATTGTTTAACTGAGTGTTTTTGTTTGTTTTTGCTTGTTTTAGCAGCCACAATGCAAATAATGCGCTGAACTTTGTGCGGGAGTAAGAATGGACAGGATAAGTTTTTGGGCTTGAGGAATGAGAGTTTTTGTTTTTGTTTTAAAAACAGGAAAAGTAGGTAAATTTGGAAAAGTGTGAGGACCGTGCTTTATGTGGGATTCGAACACACAACCTCTGAGATGGCAGGCTAGTGCACTTACGCTAGACTACTGAGGCCGCAAAAAATACTTTGGAATAAATATTTTTTCGCAAGCCCCTCATTTTTAGTTGGATAAAGAACAGAACCAGGGTGTATCTATTCAAGGTGGTGGCATTCGGGCAACAACAACATTTTTAAAATTACAACTGTCAAACGAAAGGGAATAAAATAATGGAATGAATGATAAAATAAAAATAGATAAAAATTGAAAAAAAAAATAGATAAAATTAGTTTGTCGCTCCTTCACACAACAACACCTTTCCGTCATTCCGTGTTATTAGCATTTCTAAATCAAAGGCGCGTTGAAGAACAAGAAATGCACTTTTCTAATAACACCACCTTCTATAGATACGTCTTAAGGGGTTAGGAGTAGTCAGAATTTTCAAAACATTGTATGCTTTTTTTTGAATTTTCTTAAAGTATAGTATCTTAGAAATATTGTGTGAAAATTTGAAGTGGATCCGACAAATACTTTTCGAGCTATTCAACAATTGTCAAAGGGCGCTCGGGCGCTCCAGAGCAGATAGCAAAACTTTATATGCGTTTTTCTCGAAACTATGTTTTCTACACTGGTGATCACTGCAACTTAAAAACCGCTTTGTAGATTTCAATTAAATTTATACTGCTTTTGAAAAAACATAAAAAACTCGTGCCTGATCGAAGACTTTTTTTCTCAAAAATTACAATTTTTTTTTAAATTGTCGAAAATCTGAAAAATATTTCCTGAGGCCGCCATATTGTTAATTTTGAAAAAAAAGTTTCGATCAGGCACAAGCTTATCTCTTCATAAAACTAATTTCTCTTGTCCGATTGAGTTTAGATGAATCTCGAAGGACTTGTGATGATCACCGCAAGGACTTCTGGAGAAACGGGCTCCACACAAACAGCGATAACTTTTACAATTACGAAGGGTGCCTTGTATATGTCGGGATTTGGTAACCCTGGTGTTGCAATCTGGCAACTGACAGCTGTATCGCAATGTTTGACATTTTTTGGCTTTTACGTACTCAGAACGTTTTGAAATACCAGCGCTATTTGTGTTGTTTGCAGTAACTTAAAAGATTCATCTCGGTCCAAAAATGGAGTTAAATCGTGAACATTTTCGTGCGATTATTCTTTACAACTTTCGACGTGGATTAACTCAGCAACATTGCATGGATGAACTTAATTCATTTTTTGGCGATGAAGCTCCATCAAGGACCAGTGTTTATCGATGGTATGGTGAATTCAATCGTGGTCGTAGTTCACTCCAAGACGAATTTCGTGAAGGTCGTCCAAAATCAGTTGTTGTTCCGAAAACCATTGATGCTGTGCGCGAACTGATGTTGCAAGATCGTCATGTGACCTATCGTGAGATTGAGACAATCTTAGGCATTAGTGGGACCAGCATACATTCAATATTGCATAAACATTTGACTGTCAAAAAATTTGTTCGCGTTGGATTCCACACAATTTGTCAATCGCTCAAAAAGGGGCTCGTGTCGATTGGTCGAAGGAAATGCTCAAAAAATACGATCGCGGGGCTTCGAAATACGTCTATGACATCGTGACAGGTGATGAATCATGGATTTACGCGTATGAGCCCGAAAGCAAACAGCAGTCGACTGTATGGGTATTTCAAGATGAGCCAAATCCAACAAAAGTTGTTCGCGCACGAAGCACTTCGAAGCAAATGGTCGCCTGTTTTTTCGGAAAAACTGGACATGTCGCAACCGTACCACTAGAACAACGCAGAACAGTAAATTCTGAGTGGTACACAACCATTTGTTTGCCAGTTGTCTTCCAAGAAATTAGGAAAAACATCGCCAAAGACGGATCACTCTTCACCAGGACAATGCGAGCTCTCACACATCGGCTCAAACAACTTCATTTTTGAGCACCCAAAACATCGAATTAATGGGTCATCCGCCGTATAGTTCTGACTTGGCACCGAATGACTTCTTTTTATTCCCGTACATAAAAAACAAACTGAGAGGTCAACGTTTTGCGACACCTGAAGAAGCGGTTGCGGCATTCAGAATGCATGTTTTGGAGGTATTCAGAGTGGCAAAAGCGCTTCGACAATTGGTTCAAACGCATGCAAAAGTGTATAGATCTTCATGGAGAATATTTTGAAAAACAATAAAGTGATTTTCGATGATTAAAATTTGTTTTTGTTCTCTAATCCCGACATATAAAAGGCACCCTTCGTATTAGTAGTTTGAAATTTTGTCAAGTCGAAACATGATTTATTAATGCTGTGTTTTTATTTTTGTAAAATAAAGCAATTGACTAGGAAAAAAAATTGTATTGAAAATCATCATTCTTTCGGGCTTCTGACTACGCCTAACCGCTTAAACAAAATTGAGCAGAAGTGAGCAACTTTAAGACATCTACGCTGCAAAAGCGCTTCCACTTTAGAGCAGCAAAAATAATTTTTTTTTGAGTATAGAATCTTTTTTGAATAATTTTTTTTTTATAATTCAGCTAGAAACGAAGATGGAGATATAGCAATTGCTCGCTTCAATTGACTCCATATAGAAGTGTTAACAATAGGTGGCAATAATAACTGGGTCAATTACTTGCGGAGTCCTGTGCGTTAGCAACGAAAGTTGCCAGCCAACTCAAACTAATCTCCACTCCACCTCAAGCTTAAGCTAAACTTACAGCTAAATAAGTCTATTGATTTAATGCACTTAGGCAGAAAAATAATAAACAAACTCGAACGCAGAGGATTTGAGTAAACGGCCGTAAGTAACCCACATTTCTCTGCACAAATACTCCCACAAGCCAGCCAGTAAATTAGGTTGTTATCTGTGCAAACCAAAAATAGCAACGCACTTATTTCAATAAACTATTTTAATTTGGCAATTCCCAAGCAAAATATTGTTTTTCATCGCCAGCTCAGAGCGCGTGTGGACGATGTTGTTGTATAAGTAGCCAATAAAGTAATAAATATGGATTGGAACACTCATACACGCGCACACACTTAGCCAGTTATATAGCGATTTTACTCAGAAAAATGAACTAAGTAAATGTTTTTTTTTTTCCAAATGGCGTTAGGTAATCGTTGAAAAAATATTAGAGCAGCAAAAGTGGAAGTGAGAGTTACAAAAATAAGCGAGCAAACACATTCAAGCACATATTTTTTTTAATGTGTGTGTGTAAGTATGTATGAAAACTCAATTCTGCACGCGTGTCGTAACTGCGGCAAAAATATTTTTGTAAATGTTAAATTACAAAACAAAAAACAGAAAAAAAAATGTTTTTTCCAAGATTAATTCCGAAACGGAAATACTAAGCAGCTACTGAACAGTCGGCGCTTTACGGAGTTGTCGAAAAGTTTTGTAAAATAATTTCAACTAATGTAAAACATGTATGTATGTAAATACATACACATGCGTGCGTGTTTCCAGCACTTTTTCTCATTTCGCACTTTGTTACATTATTTTGGCTGCGTGTTTGTGTGATGACCTGCTTGCCTTGGGGTTAAGAATAGCTCGAAGTGGAGCGCTGGTGTGGTGGCCATGAACTCGTACAAACACACGCCTACGTCTCACGAAAGTGACATACATACACATATGCATGTGTGAGTGTATATGTATGCGTTTTGCTGTCTGTGTGCTTTGACTAGATGTCACTCGTTTCGGGGTGAACCAGTCAACCGTTGTTAGCTTGTTTTTGTGCCGTCGCGCTTTTGTGTCGCTAAAATGTCCATTATATGGAGTGCGTGTGCATGCGTGTGTCTATGTATGGCGTGTGTGTGTGCGACTCTGTGTAACAACAAATATGAGCGTATAATAAACGAAAAATGTTATGTTTTAGATTAAGTAAAAAAGAACGAAATGTACTTATTAAGAAAAAAGAAAAAAAGCAAAACAAAAAAAAATTAAATTATAATAATAGCAAAAGAATCTGCGTGGCAACTAAAAAGCTTTGAAGTGATGCTTGAATCTAAATACGTAAATAAGTCTCAGTCTGCTAGTTTCACAGTTCAGACGTAGATATTTATGTGATAAATGATATGATAAAGTGAATTTTAGCGCTTACTTTGTTATTTCTGTTTTCCAGTCTATGGGGCTCCCAGTTATTAGGAGACGGCAGAAAATCACAGCTTAGGGAACCTTTAGACATGCAAATACATTTGATATTTGTCATATTCTTCTTGGAGCCTAATAGTACATTTCTCAGGCCCATCAAAAAAATTACCTTTGGCAAAAAAAAAAAATTAAAATTTTATCATGCCTTTCAAAAGAAGCAAAAAAAGCTGACACAACTTTATCATCTCTGTAACTTTTTTTTCTAGACTTAACTTTACCACGACTATAATTTTTTTTTAGAAACTATTTTTGCGGGTTTGGAAATAAATCATAGTCCGAAGGGACTACATACAAACTCAAGGAAAGCACGATTGTCGTGCAAACGAAGTGCTACTGAGGGGCTTTTTCTCCCTCTTTCCCTTTTCCCTCTTGCAATTTAGAGGTGCTCAGATATGCTGAAAATAGTATTTTTGATAAATTCATTTTTCTATTTTTCAAAGGGTTTTCGAATAAGAGTTGTTATTTTAATAAAAGATCAATGGTTTCGTTACTTGTGTGGTACGTAGCTTCGTCTTGTTGAAAATAAACGTTGTCCACATCAATACCATCCAATTCCGGCTATAAAAAATTGTTAATCAACTCTCGATAGTGCAATCAATTCACCGTAACTGTTGCTCCAGCTTCATTTTCGAAAAAGTAAAGTCCAATGACTCCGCCGGACCATAAACCGTTTGGTGCAGTCACACATTGAGGATAGTAAGGCTTTTCAACAGTAACTCTTGGATTTTCTGATCTCCAGATCCGTCAATTTTGCTTGTTGACGAAACCACCGATATGGAAATGGGCCTCATCACTCAAGATGATTTTTCGATGGAATTCCGGATCATTTTTATGCATTTCAACGACCCAATCAGCAAAGACACAACATTGTTGATGATCGGCCGGCTTGAGTTCTTGTGTTAACTGTGCTTTATAAGCCCTAAGACTCCAAAGAACGAGGACGAATGGACAAACCTTGACAAACCTTGGTTTTCTTCAACACTTTCGGCTACATCAGCAATATTTTCGGCTGTTCTTGAGCGACGTGCACGGTTTTTTTCCCTCACATCACTAACTTTTCCCAACAGCTCGAATTTTTCCACCATTTTTAGTATTGCGGTCCGACAACCAGCTTCGCGATGACCCAAAAATGTTCGAGTTTTACGAACCGTCTCTGCCAAATTCTCACCACTTTTATAGTGAATTTTAATAATTTCAATGTGTTGTTTAAGCGTCTATCGTTCGATTTTTATTAATGGCGTAGTTTCTACTTGTCAAATATCAAAAAATAACAGCTTCAAAAGTGACATCTACCGTGAAAAAAATATCGTGAATTGTTCATTTAAAAAGCGCGCGTTACACATATGCCTGAATTATTTTTGCTGGAATATTGGTACAACTGTCCTCTATAGTTTCGCAGAGTTTGAGCGAGATCTGTCAATTAGCTTGTTTTTGGCATTTAATTATATCAGTTTATATCAGATTTTCACAATGGATGAAAACATCGAACAAAGAATCTGTCTTAAATTTTGTGTTTTGAATCGTTGAATCGTGCCGAATCGTTGAAAAAGCCTATGGCGAAAGCCTATGAAAGCCTATGGCGAGTCTGCTTCATCAAGAACACAGATCTACGAGTGATATACGGCTTTTGCAAAGGAGCAAGAAGTCGTGGGAGGTTTGCCTCGATCTCGTCGGCCTTCAACGTCTTCAGGGGATTAAAACGTTGACAAAAGTCAGGGAAATCGTGCTGGAAAACCATCATTTAAGTTGGAGAGAGGTAACTCGTGACCCTAGCGTGTCTCATGAATCAATTCGCAACATTTTACACCATTAACTGGGCATGAGACGCTTGGCTGCTCCAAGAGAGTAGAATTACTTTCAAAAAATTCATCGGAAAAAGGTGGCTGAAGACATACTTGAGCAAGTGAATTCGGACTAAACGTTTACTCAGCACATCATAATAGGAGATGAGACGTGGGTATATGAGTTCGACATGTAAACCAGTCAAACAGTCAACAGGCGGCTGAATGGCGCTATCCACATGAGCCTAAACCAAAAAACCACGACCATTCCGCGGGCGTCGCTTTGAGTCGATAGAAGCCATTAAGGAGATATCGCTGAAGGAGCTGAAGAAGATCTCTTCAAACGCATTTAAAAGGGGCTTTGCTAACTGGACTAATCGATGGCACATGTATATTGCTTCGAATGGAACCATATTTGGAAGGTGACAAAATAAATTTTGATGATTTAGTAATTATTTTTTGTCTTATTGAACAATTCCCGGTACTTTTTTGACAGAATGTGTAAGAAATTTTATTAAAAAAATAATAGTAATAAAAAAATTAAGAAAAAAGGAGTTTCATAAAAAAAAAAAAAATTCTTCCAACTCAATTTAAGTAAAAAGGCCAGATCGATGTAAGTACCATAATAGTCTGCCGATTGATTTCGTTTCATAAATACTTTCATCCATAAAAGTAATTGGTAAACAGCTTTGATAGTACACGCAAGACAGTCTTAATTTCGCTTATCACCTTTTAACTTTAAAAATCATTGAGAAACTCTAATCACTTCTTGAAAATTTTCACTAGTAGTGGTTTTTACATGTCGATTACCAAACCGAGAGAGAAATAAAGTGTAGCGTGTGCTCGCGTCTACTGGTGAACTACTGTGATCGCTAGCCGAACAAGTTGAAACCAAAGTCCCACTTCTCCTACTTCCAAGCTCCCAAATGGTACATTGAGTGCCGCTCTTGCCACCCATGCACTACTAACTGAAGTTTATTGAAAATTTGGGAATAGCCTAATTGTTAATATCATTTTTTTTTGAATTATAATTTTTTCGCCAATTTTAGTTACTTAGAATTGGAAATTGGGCGCTAACCCATTTACGTGTGAAAAGGCTTATGAAATTCGACAACAATGGTTTAAATGGAAAGTGTCCTTCTTTGCTTATTTCTTCCATCTTTTTTATATAATTTAACAGACCGCAATCCGCATGAACCACATATTGGCTCCGATCGATGACAATGGCAACTGTTTCACCTAAAACTTTCGTATTTAAGCCACTGGCACTAATTTAAATTTTATTACATAGATCAGGGCCATACATTTGATATTCTTCGTATAATTCGTAGTTAAATATATATGACTAGTTTACTTGTATGTAAAAAGTAACAAAATAAACTTAGCACTCAAAAATACACAATATAATTTCCAAATAGGGTCTCATTAAATTCCCATTCGGAACAGATCACTCAACGTAAGTAAATATGCATGAAAGTATGCATAAAAATTTCCGATACTTAAAGTTTGATTGCAATCGTAGCAATAATAGCGCGCAGTTCCCACAAAGAAACGCTGTCTCTCATCTGAAAAACATACAAACGCACTGGCGGTAAGCGTCAAGCAAAAACCGAAAGAAGAAAGCGCGCAATAAAAGAAACATTAACTACAATAACAACTATTTATTTATATGAGCACTTTCGCTTGCAAATGACTTCACAAGACACACGAAACGAATTTGTGTGCAATTATTTGTTGGACACTTTTTTTGATGCTGCGCTGCTGCAAATGAGGAATATATGTATATATGTATATATATATGTGCATGGATATCGATATTTGCTTGTGCGAGTGTAAACGTCGTGGTACGTGGGTTCAATATTTTGTGGTAAATCAATATGATAGTTGAGCTGTGAGCTTGTCAGGAAATATTGCGACAAAAAGCAAAGAGAATTCAGCTGAAGCTGAAAATTGCGGTTGCTAAATAATCGATGTCAGTTGAGGGGGAATAAGCCACTGCAATTTTTTCACATAGAGCCTGACAAAAACTTTCTTGCCGATTTTCTGCCGAACTAAAGCATTTCAATGTTCTGCGGTCATAATTGTTCTCATTGAATTATTCGTATCAATCGTAGTGCTACGTTTTTGCGGTGATGAATATGAACTTTTCTCTAATATTAAATTTTGTGTTTATTTATTACTATTTTTCTATTATTCGGAGTGATGCCTTTTTTTAAGATAATCACTCATTTTATAGTTGCTTTGGAAAGAACTCTCAGTCAAACTGCACTGGAAGAAGATGAGGGTCTCTTGATTAGCCTGCTCATTCGAATAATCTATAGACTCAATTCCTTTGACTCCACCATATAATGAAATACTTTCTCTAGCGAGGATATTCAAAGCTCTCGAGTGCTGTCAGTACCACCTTCCCCTACAGAAGGGTTGAATAAAAATATATAGGCTAACGTTATGCTGGTGTCATCCGGAGTTAATAGAGGCTGCCCCCAAGGTTATGTGCTGTCTCCATTAATCTGGTGCATGGTAATCGATCCTCTACTCACCATCTTAAACGGCTCGGGAGTCTACGCACAAGCGTAACAGGTAACAGGCCCTTCGCTTATGAACATCTGTAGAAAAGTGCAGAAAAGATGTCTTTGGGAAAACGTAGGGTCTTTCTCGTAGCAAGATCCTATAGATCTACATGGCTATGATAAGATATATTATATGCATCAGTGATCTGGATGAGCAGACTGTTGCTATCTGTTCCACCTGAGCTTTTCCGACTACTTCAGGCCCGGCATTAGATGGTATGGTTGGTCTACCACCACTTGATGTATTCATCCAAGGAGAGGCCTTGAAGGACATCTGCAGCCTGAAACACAATGGGAATTGGTACGGTCCCAGTCCGGTACTGGATAACAGAATAGGCATGGACTTCAATCCAACGATCCTGGCCATGCCCTTTGACTCCATGCAATCAAGAGTCGTACTTGAAAAGAGATACAGTGTGGTGTTCAAGAACGTAGAAAACAGATGGAGAGGCAGATCTATATGGCTGCAGCGACAGAAAAGCTGGGTTCATGGTCTTAGACAGCTTCCCAACCACATCAGGGCTAGTCGAGTTCTGTAAAGAACTGAACTATGAACTAGACTGAACTATGCCGGTAGACATAATAGCCTGATGCTAACAGAAGTCCGGGACACGTGGGTTTCGTGGGTAACGAGACCTCTGACTCCTTAGCTAGGATGGGCTCTGAGGCAAACTTTTTTGACCTAGAGCCCGTTCTGTCACTCCTTTCTGCAGCCATCAAAGCAAATGGTTAGCAAATGGGTTACAATCGAGCTTGGCAGGCTGAGAGAGTCTACAGATGGACTACCCGTGATGTCCAACCGACTGTCGCAAATCCTCCTGTCATTAAGCAGACCGGACTGCAGACAGCTGGTTGGACTGATGCCGGACCACTTTCTGTGGGTGAAGCACAAGGAAAAGGTAGCCATATCAGACAGTGCACTGTGCACAGCATGCGCGGAGGAGGTTGAGATGGCGGACGACTTTCTGTGCATCTACCCGCCGTCGTTCGAATCAAGCTTGAAATCTTTGGATTGTGTTAAGAAGCGACCGCTTTGGCACCTTGGCACCACAAGATCTACTTCTTCGGATGTCGGGTAGATTTAAAGAAAATTAAAAGGGAATCCGAGTGTAGTACAATGGACTTAATTAATGTCTGAGTGCTGTACTTGCTAGTTGGCCTGACAAAAAAAACATTAGTACGTACGGCTTTCTGACCCAATAGATAGACCCATACAGTGCAAATGCGAATGCAGGCGATTATGGTCGATTAGGTAACGTCCTACCAGCTACCGGTCACTACTTAAAGACTCGATATATCTATTCAAATACTAAGTTTTAGTCGAATTTTTTCTTAATAGTTAGTGAGTCCGTCGGGTAGAAAACATAAACTATGAAGAATATTCAGTTCCATATCGTGACTAATTTCCTCGTAACGCGGAAAAAGAGCGCAACTCATATCGGAAGTGATGATATCATTTTACAAGTCAACTTTTCCAAGAAAATCAATACTTTTGAAGTGACGCAATCTACTCAAGTAAACGCAAAGAGTCAATAGAAAAAAACCAGTGCTCAGTCGGACCAAATTAGAGGACGTCCTCTGACTGAAAAAGCTTAAAACTTATTTTGAATGTGGTACTTTTGAAAAAGAAAAGGTCGCAGAAATAGTTACATTAACATCTATGATCATTTTGAGCATCCGTGATCATACTAGTATGTCTCAGCTCAGTGCCAGATGAATGAACAGAATACTCATTCCGCTTCAGAAAAAACAGAGCACTGATAATCTAAGTTAACGAGTCCCGCAGGACATCGTTTAAAAAATTAAAGTTGCGGGCCAACCACTTGGCCCGTTAAGTTATACTTACTTTCGGGATCCTGGAATTAATCGTCCGTTCTTTGTATTTTACAGTTACTTTATTGTTACAGGTTAAAGCCCACTGGTACAAGACTGCCCGCGCGGCGGCACACTCAGAACCTTTTATACTTAAACTAGCCTTATTACTACCCTAACTCTGCTGACACAGCGGTTCCCACGATGTTGTGCATTTCGGGTGAAGTTGCTGTCTGCCGGATGCGCGTGTGGATCACGTTGCATTAAGCAGACGCACTGTCAGCATATTTCAATACACAGGTGTGCTTGTGCTGCAGGTGAGCGAGTTAACTGTGGTGTTAACTGCCCCCCCTCTAAATATCTGCGTCCCGCAGATTGACATGCGTATTCCGGGAATCGTCGGGTGTCTCCTTTGAGTAGGTAGCAACAGGCATCGGAATGGTAGGTTGGCGTATCGGAGGGAGGTCAAGGCTTGCTGTTATCTTTCTCCAAATCCAGTAGGAGACCACGGCCAATATGCAAATAAAAAAGGTGTCAACAGCCAAAGAGACATGGAATCTCTGGCCCAGTTTGCCCAGATGGTTGATATTCGTCATGCTCAACTCGTGAACGTATTCTAGACTTGGTTTAAATCCTTGGCTTTTCACGTTGGTAACCGCTGCTGGCAATACCTGCGAGCTCTGCGATGCTCTGTTAGAAAAGGTTTCGTTCTTCACCCAAATTGTCTCATTGCTAAACTGGATGAGGAACGTGCCGTTAAGGACGCTCTTGCGATTATCATTACGAACAGTCCCCTGAAAGTTGGTTAGAAATAATGTACCTTCACTAATTAATTCGATAGTTTCTCCATTTTCAGGTTCGAAGTGGCATTCTGCATCACCCCCTTAATTAGACGTGCCAGGCATCCATCTTCGGGTAATCTTTGCAGATGGCTCATCTCGCAGATCGTTGAATTTTTGATCGAAGGACATTCACTTATTATGCCGTACGTTTCTTCCTTGCTGACCAACATTTTCGTGTAGTTTGCCACTACCCTCATACCTGCATGAACCGCAGCTCTTGTCATCAGAAAGCGGAATTCATCTGTTCTGACCTTAGGGATTGCGAGTACATAAAGCAGCAGAGAGCCGTTTGAAAATAAGGAGGGCTTCGCATATTCAATTGCCTCAATGGCATTTTGATAGGGTAAAGCCTCTTCTTCAGAAATTAGCTGATGTAACTCAACCGGGTTTAAGAGATTGGTGTTGACTATGCCCGACTTTGCCATTTGACATGCGCGTACTACCTCACTTATTTCTTCCTTGAGGATCTGTATACGGTTAAGCAGTACGGTTTCAGCAGCCGTAGTGCCAACTTCTTTCCCAATGGTGTTCACGTAACGTGTCATCTGATTGATCTGGTTCATAGATTCCCGAGTGGCATTGAAGAGTTCCTCATTTATTTTAAATTGGTGGTTGCTGTTTGCGATTACATCATCCTGACTTCTGAGGATTGTGTCCCAGTCTGTTGCGTCAGGCGAGCCGGCAACCCATTTCCAGGCCGATCCAAGCCAATTGATTGACCGGATTTTACGGGGTTTAGTGGCCCGAAGTTCGGCGAGGCGTTGACTAATGTGGTTCAAGTTGTATGCCGCAAAGGATTTTCCGACATCATTCCTCATGCCCTTTGCAGCCGTTTCGAATTTCTCCAATGCTTCACTGAAGAGATTCAAATCAATCTTATGTATCAATTTAAAATGGCCATTTACTATCCAGCCTTGACCTTGGTTTATCGCTACCAATGGGGCATCGTAGCCGAAGATGTTGAATCCGCAAACGCAGGGGATTACGAGTAATCTAGCTTGATAAAATTTTCAATAAAAATTTACAAATTTTCTTAGTGTGGCAATAAAATAACATAACAAAAATCGGTAACTTCTTGTTTTAGCCTTAAGTTAATATTGCCAGTTGCGCGTGTTCTTTTCTTGAAAGCAACTTGTTCCTAATCAGAATATCCTTTGAAAGGAAAAGGGAGAAAAAGCATTTCATCGTTTATATTAAAACAAGTGGCTTTTAGGAAAAGAGGAGCGTTACATATATGGCAAAAAAATATTTTTTTTTTTGTACAATTTACAACGCTTTACATTATTGGAATATTGGCAAAAAAATATTTTTTTTTGTTTTTTACAATTTACAATGCCTTACATTATTTGAATATTGGCAAAAAAATATTTTTTTTTTTTTTACAATTTACAATGCCTTACATTATTTTAATATTGGCAAAAAAATATTTTTTTTTTTTTTTTTTGTTTTTTTTTTTACAATTTACAACGCCTTAGATTATTTGAATATATTTGGCGTATTTTTTCTTTTTTTGATTAACAGTTTCTTTCTCTCTTTTTTCTTAAATATAAAAAATTGTTTCATATAAAACTATTTGTTTTTGTTTTTTTTTTTTTTATAAAAAATTGTTTCAAAATATTTGTTTTTCTTCTTTTTTTTTTTTTTTTTTTTTTTTAAAAGGTTTTAATTATCACCCCATTTTTATACGAGCCAGCGAAGGAAAAAAATCCGTCAAAAAAGGAAAGGAAAGATCGGTTTCATATATTTTTTACCTGAGTCTTATGGATCCTTTTCCCATTGCTCGTTGTTACCGTGACCCTATTATCTTTTCCTATGACTTCCTTTTTGTACAGTGGCCGTTGTTTTGCTTTTATTTGCTTATTCCTTACGTACACCACGTCGCCCTGCGAATATTCCCTAGGGTGGTCCCTTTTTCTATTAATTCGCGAATTTCTTGATTCCTGATTTTTCCTTATTTGACCCCTTACCTCATTGAAAACCTTTTCCTGAAAGTTCCTTATCCCCTGGTAGTTTATTCTTTGCACCCTGTTAAAAAATATGTCGCTCGGTTTATGCTTTGTAATGGAATGAATTGAATTGTTGTACCGATCAGCGGCTATGTATAGTAACTCCTTGGGGCTGGTGTTGGGTAGTTCCTTTTGCAAACAGCGGTAAATTTCAATAATAGTGGAATGAAGCCTCTCGACCTGCCCATTTACTTCACTTTTTTGAATGGGGGTCTGGTAAAGCCTGATTCCCAAACTTCTTACATAATTGGATACTAGAGGGGTGACGAATCCTCGTTCGTTGTCTGTAACTATCATCCGCGGGACCGTAAAATAGTGAATCACTTTTGCAAATTTTTTTCGCAAAAGTACGGCCGACCTGTCCTTAATGTGGAAAAACTTCGCAAATTTGGAGAATTTATCTAGACAACTTAAAAATTTCTCCCCGCTAATTTCGAAAATATCAATGTGCAGGATATCGCACGGATGTTTGGGTATTGGTGTATCTTTTAATTTTGGGACGAAAGGATGTCTGTCATATTTATTTACCCGGCATATTTCGCAAGCTTTAGTGAAGCTTCTTATCAGGCTCGCCATTTTGGGGAAGTAGTACCTTTCCAGAATTTGGCCTTTATTCTCCAGCGGGTTTCTATGAGCCCGCCTGTGCTCTTCCTCTATTATTCTACAAATTCTTTCCTCATTCGCCACATCTTCTACCAATCTTTGCGTTACCCTAATTTTGTAATAAAGGAAGTGTTCGAGGTACACATCTTGGAGAAGCTGTAGCCGGTTCTCGGGAATTTTTACACCGTTGATTATATTTGGACGTAGCCTTTCTTTCAATATACTTACTAGAGTGTCCCGATTAATATCGGCTAGAGTCACATAATGGCGAGTGTAACCCTCGTGTGGGTTTTCAACACTAAGGAGTTCCCGTCCCTCTCTTATCACGAGCTGATTCTTAAAAACATTCAAGGGTGCCTCGACGTGAATTATTAGATCGGAGGCGTCTTGTTCAGCGCTGTGGACAGTTTCTATTTCACTTGCGGTCGCGGTGGTAGAGCCCCTAGCGGCGGTCATTGTTCTGGATGTATCTGTTGCTCCTTCACTAGCCGTTTCTGTATCGGAGCCACTAGCCAACACGTGAAGTCCTGTTGTGTCCTGTTTCCGACCTTTGATCCTGGATAGGGCATCTGCCACATAGTTTGATTTACCGGGTGTGTAAATTAACTCGTGGTTATATTCCTCTATCCGGGCCTTCCATCTTTTTAACTTCGCGTTATGGTTTCGGTTTCCTAGAGCGAAGGTCAGCGGCTGATGATCAGTATAAATTTTAATGTTCTTTGCGCCATATAAGTAGGAACGCAGGTTATCCAATGCCCATACAATGGCCAGCATTTCCTTCTCATTTGTAGCATAGTTTTCTTCTGTCTTGCTTAGCGAGCGAGAGATGTACGCGATTGGCCTGTCCTTTCCAACCTCACCTTGGGACAAGACAGCGCCTATTGCAAAGTTGGAAGCATCCGTAGTCAAATTAAAAGGTTTCTGAAAGTCCGGGAAAACCAAAATATCAGCCGAAACGAGTAGCTCCTTTAGATCGGCAAACGCCTTCAACGCAGCGGATTCGAGCTTGATTTTTACCTTTCTCGACTGGTTAGCCTTTATTTGGGCGTTCTCTCCTCGGGTTAGACTTGTCAATGGCTTAGCCACCTTTGCATAGTCCCGAATGAATTTTCGGTAGTACGACGTCATTCCTAGAAAACGCTTCAGATCCTTAAGCGTTTCGGGAGGATCTAATTCCTGAATGGCTCTTACTTTTTTTGCATCGGGCTTAATCCCGTCAGGAGTGATGACATAACCAAGGAATTCTACGCTAGTCTTCATGAAATGGGTTTTTTCCAGATTAACTTTTAGGTTTGCACTCAGCAGCCTTGCAAAGATCGTGCTAACATTTTCTAGGTGCTCTTCTTCACTTTTTCCAAAAACTATGATGTCGTCAATATACACGTAGCAGATCTTCCCAATATATTCTTTGAGAACATCGTCTATCATGCGTTGAAAAATGGCAGGGGCGTTCTTTAGTCCGAATGGAAGCCTAAGAAATTCAAATTTTCCATTCATCGTTGAGAACGCAGTTTTTGGTACGTCACACTCTTTCATCGGAACCTGGTGGAACCCCGAAGTTAGATCAATCGTTGTAAAGTATTTTGCAGCACCTAAGCTGGCAAGAGTTGCATTTATATCCGGTATGGGGTATGTGTCGGCAATTGTTACGGCGTTTAGGCGCTTGAAGTCAACCACCATTCTATATTGCCTTTCTCCCGAAGGTTTTGGCTTTTTGGGGACAATCCAGATTGGGGAATTGTATGGACTTTTCGAAGGACGAATAATCCCTTCCTCAAGCAATTCCTCGACCTGCCTTTCAACCTCCTCTCTCATGCAGGCAGGATATGGGTAACTCTTGGTGTAAATTGCCTCTGCCGTTGTCGTTCTAATCTCCGCCCTCACTGTAGTATCCACAATTTCCCTGTCACTTATCGGATCAAAAAGTTTTTCGTGAATTTTAATGATCTGTTGCAGTTTTTCCTGCGCCCTAGTTGAAATGTTGTCATCGGAAATTTGGTTAATTTGTCCGGAAGGTTTTTCTAAAAGTGGAATTCTAATATTAGGTTTCAAAATTAGCACATTTTCCTTGCGGTCTATTATAGCCTCCAGTTCCTTTAGGGTATCATCGCCAATAATACCATCAAAGGAAACGAGACCCGGCAGTACGTAAAATGTTATAAAGGTATCGTTTCCCGCGCGTTGGAAAAATCTGCCACTAACTTCCTCAGTGATTTTTATGCGCCCTCCGGCTGAACATACGAAAAAAGGCTTGCTAAGTGTCTTACTGTTTAGGGAAAGGGTTGAATTAATGAAATTTTTATTTGCGCCAGTGTCTACAAGAAATTTCAAGGGAGTACCGTCGTTACTCACATACTCTATGTAAGGTAAGCTGGATAGGCTCCTGTCATAAAATTCACCTGGTCTTCCACATTATCCTCTGCTACTTGAGCATACTCTTCATCAATTGCCTCCATATGGAACATCCTCTGCTGTTTCTGGGGGTAATTATCTGAGCCGAATTTCCTTTTTAACGAGAATCCTTGCTGAGGTTTATTTGGGAAACTCCGACGAGTTTGTGCAGAAGGATCCACTTCCATTTTTTCCACTGGTCGATATATTTCCGGTTTTCGGGTAAATGTGCGGTTCTGGAAGGAACCACTCTGCGGCCTAAATCCGAACTTATTACTATTTCCTGTGGGTCGAAAGTTACCGCTAAACTTCGAAACAGATAGGTGAGGCTTAGAATTCCCACTCATGGTATTCATGGGAACAGTCACCGTATTTCTAGTTACCGCTCCATGCACAGGTTGATTCCTGAAATTCAGATTTTGTATGTCCAAACAAGCCGTGTACGCTTCAGGCAGCGATCGCGGTTTTTGGACTATTATCATACGAGAAAGGTCGCCATTTAACCCTCTTATGAAGACATCCAGCGCTCGATTCCGGTACGTTTCCATTAAAGCACCCACAGTTTCGGCAGAGTAATTCTCGGTTTTTAATTTGTTAATTATTAAAGAAAACTGATGGTTTACGCGTGCATAAAATTCGTCTAACCTGAGACCACCTTGCGTCAACTGGCCCAACTGGTGCTCCAAGGTGCGTATGTCCCTTTTATCTGCATAATGTAGCGACAGGCAGTTTTTAATCCCTGGCCAGTCGACCTCGGAAATATTGTGTGAAATTAGAGCAGAGTCAGCATTTCCCCTAACTTTCCCCCTAATGCTTTTAAGGATGGCCCTATATAGAGGTCTTGCCTTGATGATTTTATAATCATCAAGGATTCCCTCCACTGATGTCACCCAGGACACGTATTGGGAAGGGTTTCCCTCGAACACCTGAAGATCCCTAACTGAATCCGGTAATCTACCAATCTCCCTTAAGTCGTCCTCATTCACCGGCCCCTGTAGAGGAATTTCTATTGGTGCTGCCACGGGTCCCCCCACGGACGCTGCCTCAAGCTGGCGAATGCGATATTCGGCTTTTTTCAGCTCAGCCATGAGCGCACCCACAGAGCCATTTAGTTCAGTAACCGATTGGGTTAAGGAATCCATAATTATATTAACTAAATTGACTCACCGACTTTTATTTTTACTCCTTTTCAAACCTTTTCTTTCTCCTTCGCTGCTTCTGTCACTTGTTATTTTCTTCCGCTTATTTCAACTCACAGGCTGATTGGTTGCATCGAGTATCCAAAATGTTGAGCTAGAAATGCGGAAAGTTTTAGTATTTTATAAAATATTTTTTTTATTTTTTATTTTATTTTATTGGTTAAGGTCACGGAAGGGACGCGGGAACCCTTTTTAGTCGTCCTACAATCAGATTGTAGGCAACCTACTTAGGACGCTTCCTTCACACGATTCTCGAAAGCCTAAACAACTTTTAATTAGCTGCCAGAGGCCAGAAATAGTTGGCGTGTTCCCATGTGAACGACAACGTGCACCCAGATACGGCGTATCCAGTCCACTGGCTGCAGCTGCTTTATCATGCCGAGATCGTTGACGTTACCCAATTTACTTATAAACATGGCTGTAATTACACTAGCCAATTAAGTTTTTTCTTTTTTTTTTTTGTGATATTTGCAAATCCGGGCAAGGAGTCGAACCTTGTGCCAATGGCACCCACCAATTCGCCACAGATTTAAAATATGCAATTTTTCTCAAACATCTTTTTTATTCTTTTTATATTCTAACATGGCTGTAATTACACTAGCCAATTAACATTTTTCCTCTTTTTTTTTTTTTGATATTTACGAATCCGGGCAAGGAGTCGAACCTTGTGCCAATGGCACCCACCAATTCGCCACAGATTTAAAATGTGTAATTTTTCTCAAAAATCTTTTTGTATTCTTTCCTTCTGACGAGGAGTCGAACCTTGCACTATGAATGTTTCACAGTGCCCACCAATTTGTCAGGGATTTTAATACAATTTTTCTGCGTAATTATCTTTAAAAATTTTTTTTTTTATTTTTGCAGCCTTTTTTTTTTTTTTTTTTTTTTTTTTTATAAGGCATTTAGTTAATTAACAAGTACTTGGTCCCATGCAATCTCCAACGTGGAAGGTGTAGCATGACTACTATTGCGGGCACACAAGACTGTAATCGACCGACATTATAGTCGTAGGAGTCCGTCCTCGTAGGCGTAGGCATACGGCCTCCTGTGGCAATTCTAATGTCACCGAGCGCGGACGAAAAATTGCTGTGGTGCAGTAACAAGTAACATTTTATTTTATTTCCTTGACAAATTTTAGCCATCTTCTTTTATCCTCGTGAGTGAATTGCCAGGAGGGTCCCCCCGTAGGTAGTGAATCGCTGAGCAATATCCTCCGAGTTTTATATTTATTTATAGCAGTAGTGCAGTTATAAGTAATGTTTTATTTAATTTACAAATTTTAGAAAATTTTTTCATCCTCGTGAGTAAATTGCCAGGAGGGTCCCCCCGTAGGTAGTGAATCGCTGAGCAATATACTCCGAGTTTCATATTTATTTATTGCAGTAGTGCAGTTCATTTAGTTCACAAATTTTAGAAATTTCTTTTCATCCTCGTGAGTAAATTGCCAGGAGGGTCCCCCCGTAGGTGGTGAATCGCTGAGCAATTTACTTCGAGATTCATATTTATTTTATAATTAATAAATTTTTTTATTTGGGCATTCACCCTTCACTGCACCTCACAAACCTTTCATCATCGTGAGTAAATTGCCAGGAGGGTCCCCCCGTAGGTGGTGAATCGCTGAGCAATTTACTCCGAGGTTCAAACTCATTTTACAATTAATTTTTTTAATTAAGCATTCACTTCTTCACTGCACCTCACAAAATTATCGTCGCACTCACTTTTTTATTTTCGCTTTTTTTTGCGGATATTCCCTTACTAAACAAGGGAATCCTTTGTGAAGCTCGCATTGCGGCTGTTATTTTGCACAAGTGCGGCTTCACATTGTGGAAGGGCATTTTTAAGTGATTTTTCGTGCGCCGTGAATTTTTTCAAGCACTTAATTTGATTTAATTTGAATTTATTTCAAGTTTACTTTTAATTTTAGTTTATTTGGTTAAGTCCGATTTTTGATATATTTATTAAATTTAATTTCATTTGAACTTTATTTTGTGTTAAAAAAATGTAGCTATGATCCCAATTTTTGTTTTTAATTTAGTTTTATTTACAATTTGATTTATTTTATAAAATTTTATTTTACACATTTTTTTTTTTTTTTTTTTTATGACACGGCGCACTCATTTTTTATTTTCACTTTTTTTCCCTTTCCACTACACCATAAGGACTCCCTTGCGGAGATCCTTATTAGGTACCCCATCTTTGAAAAAAAGAGGGGTCCCTGCTCGGGCGCCAGTTAACGAGTCCCGCAGGACATCGTTTAAAAAATTAAAGTTGCGGGCCAACCACTTGGCCCGTTAAGTTATACTTACTTTCGGGATCCTGGAATTAATCGTCCGTTCTTTGTATTTTACAGTTACTTTATTGTTACAGGTTAAAGCCCACTGGTACAAGACTGCCCGCGCGGCGGCACACTCAGAACCTTTTATACTTAAACTAGCCTTATTACTACCCTAACTCTGCTGACACAGCGGTTCCCACGATGTTGTGCATTTCGGGTGAAGTTGCTGTCTGCCGGATGCGCGTGTGGATCACGTTGCATTAAGCAGACGCACTGTCAGCATATTTCAATACACAGGTGTGCTTGTGCTGCAGGTGAGCGAGTTAACTGTGGTGTTAACTTCTATGCTAGTTTTTTATTATGTATAAACACAATAGAGAGTGAGTGAGAGTGAGTTTATCAACCGAGTTGTTATTGCAGTTCAAATTTGAGTTTATTATTATGAATTTCAGTCTCAGTAAAAGCCTCCGTTGTACCACAAATAGGTGCGGCAAGGTCTAAATTAAAATGTGCAGTTCGGATGGAATTATGATGGCTACTGTTGGAATTCAGACGCCATTGATGGATTAATCCATGCTATAGGCTATAGAAAAAGTTATCCAGGCAGAATGTGATGCTGCTTATTAAGTTTTTGATTTTCTCATAAATTTAATTTTTTAAAGGACTAAATTCTCAATTGTTTTCGTTTTGGTGGGTGAGGTAGTATTCAAAATGCCTTCGCACTTACAGCGATCGTCGTCTACTACGTCGAGTGGTGTGGCCACATAAACAATCTCCCCTCCTCTTTTGGCGATACTCCCTTCCCGGAACTACTTTCTGCATTACTTCGGGAGGGCCTAGAACGACGTCCATAAAATGGACCAATTCTATTCGCCCACGACTGGGTCCACTATGCTTGAAGCTAGCTTTATTCCGAGACTCGTCTTGTTATGTCTCTGTCGGTGTGGCTTCATTTTGTTGTACTGCGTCCACTTCCTTGACTTTGTCCACGTTTTCATCCGTTAAAGACGTTTATCGGCGTCAATCTTCCGCGACTTCTCGGCCCTCTGCAAAAGCCCTATACCACTCGTAGATGCGTGTTTTTGATAAAGTACACTCGCCATAGGTTTTCTGCAACATTTTTAATGATTCGGCACACGAAGTCCCTTACAAAACACAAAGTTTAAGACAAATTCTTTGTTCGATATTTTCATCCACTGTGAAAATCGCAGAGCAGACCGCACATCTGCCGGTGACTGATATAATTAAATGCCAAAAACAAGCTAATTGACAGATCTCGCTCAAACTCTACGGACAGTTATACCCACATTACAGCAAAAAAAATGTGAATATACGAGTATGTGTAACGCACGCTTTTCAAATGAACAATTCCCGAAATTTTTTTGACCGGATGTATATATTTGTGTATGATCGCAAAATTAAATAAATAAAATAATAAAAAAAATGTTAAAATATGAACTAGAGAAAAAATTTTATTAAGTAGTTATTATTGCGTAGAAAATTTACTACACGTAAAAATTATTTTTTTATACTAAAAGAAAACATTAAAAAATTATTTATTTCGAATAAAGAATTTTTTGGTTTTCAATCACTCCACTGAAAATATTACTTCTAATAAACCTGAGCCTTGCTTTTTCAACTGAAATTAAACAAATGCGAGTAGTGAATATTTCGCTATTTAAAATTATGTGGAAATAAAAGTATAACCAACGTTTTTCTTACTCTAGGTTCAATTTGGATTAAAAAATATTTTTTAAGCTCCTTTCACTTGGGGGTAAACTTCATGTGAAAAGCGCATTTAAATGCGCTACTTGCTTTCAAATTACTTTTATTCGCATTCCAAATGAAGTTAACACATTTGTTTTGCTTGTCATCTGAATGCTTCTTCTACCTAAAAGCTTTCAAAACAAGCTACTATTAAATATTTTGTATTAAATTCCCTTACTAAAAATAAAATAAAAATCACAGCAAGCCCCTTTTTACTCATTTCTAGCCCAGCTCCAAATCATCTGACATATTTTAGCAATTAATTCTCTACATTTCAGATAACACAACCATTTTGCACCACCTCCAAATAATTCTAATTTTTTCATTTCATCCTAAGTTTAATCACGAACAGGCGCCTTAAATCAGTGTCTGAGCGTCGGCACAGGTTTACCGAATCCTTGAAGTCATTACTCTTTTTTGCCACTGTTTTTCATTGCGCATTTTTTCCCTTAATTAAATGCACGCCCCACAAATTTGTTGTCACTGCCACCCAATACAACATTCTGACGTTGTCTCCGCCGAATTGTCATTTACGCCCATTGTTGTCGTTAATTTTCGTGCGTAATGCGTGCATGCATGCAAGGATATGTAAATACGGGCGCACGCACACGCAAAAGGATGCGATTACAAAGGCATACGGATGCGTGTAGTGTGTGTGTGTATGCGTGCATCGCACTAAGATAGCGGTGACGGTGAAATCAACAGCGACACCTTTTCTTGGCACAGTTTTCCGCTATTAATCTTTCTGCGCTTGTTGCGTTTTTTTATTCGCTTTTAAATGGACGGTCTGTTGGGTTTTCATTGTTTTTGGTTTGTTTTGCTCTTTGTCGTTGCTCTGTCAACATTTGCGCAATTACCTGAGCTATCTTTTATGCAAAGCGCTGCATTATTTGAGCAAATGTGAGAAAGGAGGAAAAAGCAATGCGGAAGGAATGGAAGATATCTGCTTTTATTTAATTTGTTGTCTCCGGCAGAGTAGCCGCTTAAGCGCATTTTTAGATGTCCTTAGCTAGTAACAACAGGAATAGCAACAACAAGTAAACTATTTTTACAACCAACTAATTTTAAACAACTCGAATCGCAGCTTAAACTCACTACTCGGCATCCGTCACGCATATATTCAGTTCCCTTTTGTCTCATAGACTGCCCCTAAAAGCATACTACACTCCAAATGTAAAGTCACCCATTACTAGCTATGTGACATATGTAAATGTATGTATGTATGCACTCATGGCGCTACTTTTCCCTTGTCAATGCCGTCGACATGTCACCTCCATTCACTAAGGTGGCATCAAAAAACAAAGAGAAAAAAAATTACCCCCATTAAGATGAAAACTTTTCACATATATCAAGACGAAAATGTTGTGTGGGTAGATTTTGCCGTTTTTCAGCAACTTTCGCTCTCATCTTTTCGGCTGTAAATTCAAACTTGAGTGCGATTTTTTCACCCAATTTCTACGCTTTTTACCTGTAGATATGTTTTCTTGTTGTTATCAACTTTTGGGCGCTGTGCATCTATTTTTAGCCTCCATTCAGGCTTTTATACATTTTAGTACCTAAAAAAAGCAGCTGGTGTCTCAGTAAAACTGCCGGTTTTTTGCGCGTATATTTCCAAGCGCTTCTTGTTACCGTTATCTTTACTTTATTTTTACTGTTAGTTTTTGCTGCCGTACTTGGGCGTTGCACAGATAAGCCGCTGAAGTCTTGTGATTTATATGTGTCCACCTGCTTCTTCGCTCTGCTACATTGACAGTATTTTACCACTTTTTGTTCCACAACTTGTAGCGTTTTTGCAAACAGGCGATAACTTTGTTTTAGAGTTAAATGATTTTAACAAGAACACACGTCTCTAATCACATAAAGTGGTTGAAATCATTTTTCGACACTCTTTCAGACGCCGATGTACTCTTTGTTGTATTGACGCCTTTGTTGTCTCGACGACAAGGGGCCAAGTTGGTGTAAGCGATTGGAAAAACTGTTGCATACTTCAAGGTGCAGCAATAAAATTTAAAGCTCTAACGGCGATTTGGGTGTAGAAGTAAAAGAATTTAAAATGAATATGGTTTCTAAAATAGTCCAAAGATGTTGCCTACCTTAAGGCGGCCTAATAAAATTTAAAGCTTGGAACAAGTAAAATTGCGTATTTCAAAGGAATTTCACATCGAAAAAATTATAGGAGTAAGTTATCCTAAGTTACTCAAAAATGTTGCACACCTCAAGTTACTGTAATGAAAATGATTGCTTAGAACCAAAACCATTGCATACTTTTAAGTGCAGTATTGAAATTTAAGGCACTGCCAGATTTTTCGACAGACAGAAAAAAATTGTAACGGAAAGTTATTTAAAAAATTCTTGAACGAAAAGTTGCATACTTCAAGTTGCTATAATGAAAGGGATCGCTTAGGAGAGAACTTATTGCATACTTTTAAGTGCAGTAATGAAATTTAAAAGGCTAGCAGATTTTTCGATAGACAGAAAAAGTTGTAAAGAAAAGTTTTTTCAAAAATTCTTAAAAAAAATGTTGCATACTTCAAGGCACTCCAATGGAACTGATCGCTTAGGAGAGAAATCATTGCATACTTTTAAGTGCAGTTATGAGACTTAAGGTGCTAGCGGTTTTTTCCACAGACAGAAGAAAATTGTAAAGGAAAGTTTTTTCAAAAATTCTTAAGCAAAATGTTGCATACTTCAACTCTAATGAAACTGATCGCTTAGAACAAAAACCATTGCATGCTTTAAGTGAAGTATTGAAATTTAAGCCACTAGCGGATTTCCGACCAATAGAAAACAAATGAAAAAGGAAAATTGTTTTCTTAAATCGTTTTGGTTTAAGCCAGAGTTGAGCTTCTTGTAAGGCCTCAGGGAGAAACAAATTTCAAATCTACATCAGCATATTTTTGTTGTTATTGTTGTTAAAGTGGTTCAGTATTTCTTCTGAAATAATCTTAATGAAAGACTAGCGCCGTCTTACAACCACTGCTCTCGTTTGATGTTTTATTTTTTTTTGTTTTTGTTTTTTTTTTACTTTTTTTCTTTGCTTGAGTCATATCCATTTCGTTAGACCCATTATAGCAGCAAACTTTTTACGTTTATTTCTGAGATTTCATTAATTTGCTGTAGGAAAGGCTTACGGAAAGAGCGAACTCTTACTCTAACCCAGACATTCGCATAAATAGTGGAAAATACTTCATTTCACCTCCTCTGCCTGACAGCTTCTGCAGATGCGATTGAAAGAAATTTAAGTCTGGCCCTCCCATTGTACTGTAAGGGTTGCAGTGATCCGTGAGATGTTCGGGCGAGAGCTTCCTAACAGGTAACTCGAGCTCTGAATGTTGTATGACGGCCATACATTTCTATGTTTTGTCTATACTTTTGCGGCCTCGGTAGTCTAGTGTAAGTGCCCTGCTCTGCTATCCCAGAGGTTGTGTCCGAGTTTAACAAAGCGCGCCAGTCGTTTCTTTTTCGTGCTATCCGGCGCCAATTGGACACACCAAGTGAAGCCAAGTCCTTCTCCACCTGATCTTTCTAACGCAGAGGAGGCCTTCCCCTTCCTTTGCTACCACCAGCTGGTACCGCATCGAATACTTTCAGAGCCGGAGCGTTTGTATCGATTCGGACGACATGACCCAGCCAGCGCAGCCACTTGATGTTTATTCGCTGCGCTATGTCTATGTCGTCGTAAAGCTCGTACAGCTCATCGTTCCATCGTCTGCGATATTCGCCGTTGCTAACGCGCGAAGGTTGAAAAATCTTGCGCAGAAACTTTTTATCAAACACTCCAAGCGTCGCTTCATCGGATGTTGTCATCGTCCATGCTTCTGCGCCATACGTTAGGACGGGCATGATGAGAGTTTCTAGTTTCTAAAAACAAAAAAAAAAAAATCATTCCTTAACCCCAAAAAACCTTAACTTCCAATCCTTTCGTGCGGGAGGAAAGTCAGCGCATTACTTGCATTGTGGTTACAATCGCTGTAATAGCGAGACACACCAAAATGTAGCGAAGTCCTCAACCATATGTGCGATCCTTCTGCCAGAAAAATGTGAAACACAGATGGCGCTGCGCTCCAAACAGTTCGAAGGCTTTGTTCTTATGCCACGACAGGTGGTCATTCCCACTATTTAGGACTGGTAGCGGCAGGCCAATCACCTACCCTGCCAGAAAGCAAAATAGATTAACGAAACTAACACAAGACTGAGTCTTGTCGAGATCCTATGCTCTCGAGTGGAGTGAACAAGAAAAAAAAATGCTTTTTGTGTTGATGTTTTGAAATGTTTGGTTTTCCAAAACTTCAGTTAAAGTCTTCTATAATCATCATCAGTGTAAAGCTCAACAACCCAATCTGGGTCTTTGCTTACTGTAACATTTGTCCTCAGTTCGATTGAACTATACCTCGTTTGAGTTCTCCAACAACGTACGTTCGTATACCAAATAACTCAGCCACCCGATCTACGTCATCCACCCATTGGAGTTTTGATCTTTCTTTGCCTCTATTTTTTGTGCACTTACCCAGTGGAATTTTCTTCCGTGGGTATGCTTCGTCTGCCCCATCGTAATCGTAGATGGTTAAGCTTTATTAAAGCTCGTGATTGTTTCGTGTGCTCCAAATGCCGTTTTCGCAAACAGTGCCAAATATTTTTCGTAAGATTTTACACTCAAAAACGTTGAGTTTTCTATAAAAAATGAAATTATTCAAATGCAAATGCAAATATTTAAAAAGTGTTGAAGTAGTCTTGCCAAATCAATCACTCAGTTGTTTTAAGTTAACACAAAAAATACCATTTCAAATGAAAAATTCAAGTCCAACCACGATTTAACTAAAATTTATTTGCTCAAGTGAATTTCTATTTTACGATTTTTTACTAAAAAATCCACAAATTTGTGGAACTCCTAAAATTTCCTCAATTTATTTAGTTACATAACCACACACAAACATTTTTTATTACATTCCGGTTGTGTATTCTGTTTATTTGGCCAAACCACTTACCTAAATAACCAATTTGAATTACTCGAACCTCTTCACACTTCAACTGCACTGCACCGCAAGCACACACCACAGCACACGCACACACACACATACACTCACTAGACGGCTCACTGGCTGACCCACTCACACTGAGACCCACTCACAGCGAGTACACCACTCGAAACTTTCAATTTACGTTTTCAATCTAAAAATCTGGTGCTGCTATTTCCGCTTGCAAGCTATACCTCCTATACACATAACAAAGCATGCAAACAGGCACACACATACACACACAAACACACGCTCATGCACCCTGATGCTTCTCTAGGCTCGCTTACAAATTGATTTCTGTTGCATTGCAGTAGCCAGTTTTTGTTTCTCCTTTTTCTGCACGTTGAATGACCTCTTTTTTTGCTTAGTAGATAAATCGTCTTGAGTGAATGATTTTTTCTTAGTCTTCACGTGGCCAACTTGTTGTAATGGGTATGTAAAAATACAAAAAAAAAAAAGCAATTACAACAACCGCAAAGGGTTTAAATGAAAAGACGAAATGTCAGACACAAATCGAAACGGAAATGCAAAAAGCTGTTGAAGGCAAACAAAGTGTCAGTAAACCGCTGAGTGTCAACGGAAAGCCTCACCAAAGGAAAATGAAATGAGAAAATCACATTAGAATTAAGCGCTGCTGAAAAATTAAAATAAAAATAGCTACAGAAGAAAAAAATACATAGAAAGTTAAATTCAAAAACCTAGCAACAATGCATGAGTTATCTATACAAGCCAAGCGCAAGGGGGGTCTATATAGCCAGTGCTGCTGTGCCTGCAAGCTCAAGAACTACCACCACTTTTCCGTTACTCGCCCTTTTTCTACATCTAAACAAATCTCATCTAACTCTTCTTTTCGTCTCACTTTTTTTTCTATTTTCACGCTATGCTTATAAATAATTTGTCCTACATTCAGTGTTGCTTGAATGGTGTGCAATTTGTATGGCAGTGTGTGTGTGGCACGGTGTGTTGTAAGCAGGGACAGGTCAATCAACCAACTGTGGCTTTGGGTATGCGCCCATCAACGCAGGCTAAAATGCTGGCCGGGGAGAGCGTGTTTTCATTCAGATTGAGTGCTCAAATGGAATGGCGCAATGAGATTTCAGCAGAGTTGTGTTAGATAAATAAAAAAGGCCTCAACTCTTTCGTTAAAGGCGTGCAATTAATAAGGCAAGGGATCTAAAAAGTATGTGACAGTAGAGGCTTGTGCAGTAAGTAATCTTTGTGATTACTTTTTGTCAGTGCTCATCACTACTTACGAAGAGGTGAGGGTATATAGAGTGTATATCAGTAGTTAAGGTGAAAATATTGGACTTTGAAGCATTGAAATCCTTTAAAAAATGTGTTGTGGTAAGAGCTTTTTGTGGCACACTATCATGCAACCATTTATTGTATTGGCAACAACATTAATTCAGCTGCTATTTTTGCATCCAATAGGCGCAAATAATACAATTTTATGCAACACAAGCATTGACAAAATAAAGGGTGATCAATTCTGATGAGTATACAGGATCTTGGTTTACCTGTCCTGCTATACGCCACTAGTTTGTAGCTTTTCGTCCTGAGCCCAGAAATGCCATTGCTGCTCAGCCAGGTCTCCTGGATTAGATCCATCTTGCTCAAGGTGGATTAGTAGGTTGGCAAATACCGCCTTAGAGTGCTAAAGATATTTATCTGAAGAATAATCATCCTCCAAGATCCACTCCATCACCCCAAGGACGGTGTCCTCGCTCTCCGAGGCTAGAAGCCTCTTCTCCTCCGCCCTGTCGAAGAACGATCCGGTGCTTATGACGGACCCCGGTAAAGAGCGAACGTCATCAGCATTGTCACCCTCTGACGTGACGGACTCCACTTCCATGCCCACAGAAGCTTTCTTTACTGTGGACCTTACTTCTCCCAGCACGTCCGGATGTGTAGGGGAATCTCCTTTGGCATTTTTTTGGTAGACCTTAAGGACTACCTTCGCGGAGCCATAGTTGAGTGACTCCTTTTGCTTCAGCGAGAGGGCTGAGATACTCTGTATTCAGCTGAATCAGCGCTTGGCGATAGGATACCGCAGTTTTCCCCACCTTAACCACCCTCCAGTTGTGCGTGGGAAGTTTAGGATTGCAGTAGCGGAGGACTTCCTCCATCTCCTTCGAATCAGAGGTTCCGAGGGGGGCTACACATGTGCTCACGGACGCACAGGTAGATTCTTTCTGACCACTACCTTCAGCTTAGCTCCATCCCATACCTCTCCCACCAAGGCTACTGCCGCCCTGTACATTGAGGCTGATCATTCGTCAGCGCAGACGATTCTCTTATAAGAACCATAGTGCCATCCGGGATTTTCACAACTTGGGGGGGGGAAAGGGGGGGGGTAAGCTTTCCCTCACTACCCTCATAAAAACTGCGGAGATGGCGGACGCTACTCTTGTGAATATTTTAGTAATGTTGGCTTCCAATACCTCAATCGAAGCTGGTTTATTCACAAAGCATTTAGACTTACCATACCCCCACAAATAAAAGTCCAAAGATTTGACATCGCACGATCTTGGATGCCAATCCACTGATCCGAGACGATAGATGAATTCGACTCACCGAAACGACGACGCAGTAAATCCATTGTTCTACGGACTGTATAGCAAGCAGCGCCTTTCATCGTCTTGCTGGGACCAAATGTTGTGGAGATCACGAGTTTCAATTTGCGGCATTAAAAGTCGTTTATGATGGCGCGTTAGCGTTCGCCATTTACTGTTACATTGGCGCCAATTTCGCCTTGAAGAAATATGGGCCGATGAATCCAATCCAGCCCATAGGCCACACAAAACAGTTGTTTTCACTGGATGTAATAGCTGTCCTTGAATGTCTTCGAGTTGCTCTTCAGCCCAAATACGGCAGTTTTTCTTATTCAAGTAACCATTAAGCCACAAATGGGCATCATCACTGAGCCCTTATCGTTGTCCTGAGCACGCGACGAACACTTTTCGCAGAGCGTCGATTTTCGTAAAACAACTATACGATTTGTAAAGGTTGTTGATACGTCAGTCTTTCCATGATAAAATGTCAATGAATACTGAAAAAAATGATGTGTTTAGTTTGACAGTATTCACGCGAGATATTTAAAAAACCCCTGTTGGAAAAAGTACCTCCAATCTGATCACCCTTTATTGAGGGAGTTAGTTTGTCTTTTATCATACTTACTGAGAAATTTAGTTCCATCTTCCACTCAGACCTTAAAATAATACTTATGTCTGCCTTCAATTACTTCTCTACCTATTACTTCACTGATGAAAATCGACTGCGCCTAGTAGGAGCAACAAATCACAGGTAGCCTCATCTAAAGCGACATCTTGCAGGACTTGTATGTATTTGCCCACAATCTACATAAATCATCTCGTCCTTGCATTTAATTCAATTTGAAAGAATCTTATTTATCTTATCTGGAGGTTGGTATGTGTTGTTGTTGTAACATCATAAATATTCCCTATAAAGGTACGGAAAATGCTGGTGGAGTGATATAAATGCGGGTCATTCCGGCACCGTAGCACCAAATGTCGTGGCAACGGTTAGGCTACGATAGTTGCCACTCTCCATGAGGATATGAAGGGGCTTACTTAGAAGGCTCATTGTGATACCACTATTTTGGGCCCAAGTTCCACCTCGAATTCCCAAAACGATGAATCCATTTCGTGTCTCTACTAAACGATGGTTTTTTTGGCGAAGGCTGCAGATTCCAAGTCTGTCAGACATTTAAAGAAGTAAGCGTGTAGACAGCGATACTGCCTTCTGGCAAGAGCGTGACAGCGGCATACAAAAGGCTCAACACTCTCCACTTCTTCCGAGTTCCTGCAGCTGCGACATAGATCATCAAAAGGCAATCGCATTTCCTTTCCATGGGCTCTCAATATTTTACAGCTATAAACTCAGCTTGACATTGAGTCAGACGCTGAAATAGTGGGTGGTAGGCAGCCGTACACTTAGGTTCAGCTGTAGCACTTCTGGGTGGATACCACTCTCGACTCTCGTCTTGAGGTCAAGATAGTGAAGATGGCCACTGACTTTGGGTGAACCTAGATGTAGTTCGTGAATTACCTTCAAGATGTGCCACCTTTAAGACACTTGTGACGTAATTGATTAGACCATAATTATTCAGCCTTCCCCACCCCTCTCCTTTTCGTCCTATCGTTTTTTTCTTCACCTGTTGCAATGGTATCACAAAGGATGAACCAAACACCTTTCGTCCAAGTGGGCCCACTCTGTGGGCAACCATTACAATCTAATCTAACGTAATTGACTTGTGACATGTGAGTAACTGTTGATAATGAAATTAGTACAGAAATAAAAAGCGTTATTAAGTTCTGCTTAACCAGGAAATGCTCTAAATTCTGAAATACATAATTTTTGGATATTTGGATATGTTTTTGGATACTATTGCATACTTTAGGGGGTTAACATTGAGTTTAACTGCACAAATAAGTTCAATAAATGAAACAGCGCAAAATGGGAAGCGCAGCCCAATTCTATAGCCACAAATGTTTCGTCACAGGATTAATCCAATGAATAACTGATTATTTGCATAGAAAACTTTTGTGATTATCACTACTGCCAATCGAGCGGCATCTATGGGAAACTTTGTTATACAGATTCTTTCATTTGGTGCATGCGGCCAATACGCTGTATTTTTGATATTTTCAACAAATTTTTTGTTATTCCTATTTAATTTTTATTCTGTATCTGTAGTGTGCCCTATGGCCGAGACTTCCAGATAGATACTAAGGTATTTTGCTCGATATGTCGAGTCATCTCTTCCTCTTATCAACTAAGTGGCCATGTAAATCCAACGTAAGAGATGACCTTTGACTGAGTCATCGAGTGTACATAGTTGCATTAAGAATTGCCTCACTAGCTAACTGATCCTGCGCCCCTTGTATATTTTATATAAAGGGTGGTTAAGTTTTAAGGGCCGGTGTTGATTTTGAATACAATCCAATTTTTTTTAGGAAATTATTGTCCTTTTTCTTTATTATGATAATATTGGTATGGAAGAAAATATCGGCCAAATGGCCGCCGCGGGCTCGGCGGCACACCTCCATCCAATGGTACTAATATTCGATGACGCTGAGGCATAATTGAGGTTCTATGCCGTTAATGTGCCGAATTATTCCACCCTTTAGCTCTTGAATTGTTGCTGGCTTATCGACGTACACCTTTTCTTTCAAATAACCCCAGAGAAAGAAGTCTAACGTTCTTGTTGACGTTTAGATGTGGTTCCCATTCAACATCGGCCCTTGAAATTTAACCACCCTTTATTTACTGGCCAGTTGTCTTATGAATCATTACAAAATGTTGGGCGCCTAATTGGGTCTTTATGTGGTAAAACGGCTGTAATTGCTAAGTTTTCAGCGATTGGCTATAGACCTCTGATGATACTCGCTCTGTGCAATCTTACTTCTTTTGAGTCTTGATTGCCAATAAGCTGCTATTTATTTTCAAAGAAGTTTGGTTTATCGGATTGTGGATAGCATCAATAAATAATTCAGCGGCTCCTTGTACAATATGGCATTTTAGGTTTCTATATTAGGGTGTCTCAAAAAAAAAAAAAAAAAAAATTTATAAAGAAAAAAATTCTTGATGTTAATCTCTAAATTTGTTCTAATGAAATGAAAATGAATCACTTTTCCTTATTCATTTCATATTTACTCGGAAATTACCATTTTATTGTAAGAGGATTTCAAAAGACGCGCCTAGATAATGTTTTAATATCAAATATGTAAAAATTTAGGAGCTTTCAGGTTTCACTATTTTTCAAAATACAGCTTTGAACAATTGTATATGAATAATGACATCATTGAAATGTCCGCCATTAGCACTTTGTTATTATCTATGGGTGAAATCCTCAAACAGTCGATTCATTCATTTCATTTGTAATTATCGGGAGCGTTGAGTTATGGACGTTGAAAGCTGTCAAGCAACACTTTGCGCTACCGCAGCAATATTCTCAACAGAACGTCCGGTGTTTGGTCTGCCAGTCTATTTGCCTTTCTCTATTCTCTATAGAACCTGTTTCTTGAAATTTTATCATTAACCTTCGAATTGTGGACTCATTCGGAGGATTATTTCCACCAAAAAGAATCCCAAATTTTGCGACCTCTAGTGATAGACTGAAAGTTAATATATACCTATATAGCCCAAAAGCAGTCAAAATGACTGCATTATGAAAGAATAACTAATGTGTAAAGAAATTTGATTAAAGTTAATTTTTAATATTTTTTATATTATTTACAGTTATTAGTACATATTAACAATAAAAACAATTTACTTAACTTGGAAAAAAAAAATTTATTCATTTTTATTTGTACATTTTATGCAAATTAAGGTGGTAATCTTTTTATGTGTATATCTTCCGCACACATATTTTTAACATTTTGCACATATATTATTTGTTTTGTTGTTGTGGCAAAGTCGTATTTGACAAATTTTGCGTTTGTTAGAATGGGTTGCATTTGATGATGTTGCAGCTCATCTTTTTGGGTCTTCATATTCTGATGAATTTTTCTGTCTTGCAGCTCTGTATTCAGTGGAAAACTGTTCTGCCAAGTGAAACAAGAACTCTTTTCGTTGTATTTGTATTCCTGTCGTTTCTTTGTAAAAGATCCAAGCATTTATTGCAGCCAAATCTAAAATATTGAAAAATATTTGGAGGGGCCATCTATGAGAACTAGATTTTACTGTGTATTTTCTGGCCATTTGATCCGTCATATCAACTCCACATTTTGTGCTGTTATAAAATTGTATAGATTCCGGTAACATTTTTTTATTACTTTTATCAATTTTCACAAATGTATGCTTAGAACTTAGAAGAGCTACTCTTTTATTTAGTTTGCTTTTATATAGTGTAAGAACACAATTCTCTGATTTATATAGCAGAGTGGAAAAACAAGGCATCTTATCCTTCCTTTGTTTGGCTGCTTTGGGTAGTTCTCTTTTGTTTGCTCTAATAGTTCCAACTAGAGTTGTTTTTTGGCCAATAATTTTGTCGCGAGTGACAAGCTAGTGAAAAGTTATCGGTCGTGATATTTCTTCCACAGTTTGTATATGGCCCGACAAGTTTCAGAACAATGTGTTCACTGAGAAGCATTGACGATGGTCGCTGTTCATCTTTCCCCAAATAAGGAAAACCATTTAAAATATAATATACATATTTGCTACTAACATCTGATGCAAGCCAGAATTTGATGCCAAATTTGTTGGGTTTATTAGGCATATACTGGGTAAACCTGCACCTGGCTTTTGATGGAAATAATTGCTCGTCAACTGTTATATTTTGCGTTGGCTGAAAGCAAACTTGACTATTTTCAATGAACTTGTCCCATATTTCCGAAACCAAAGCAAAATTATTTGTTTGTAGGCGTCTACTTCTTTCGCTTCTTCTGTCAAACCGAATAAATCGTAGGATTTGCTTGAACATATCTCTGGCCATAGTTTTTCTAAAAAAATCGGGACTCCACTTTGCTGATCATAAATAACTCAGTTTTAAATTTTTTCCTTCGTTAGCTGCACGAGCATATAAAATCCCAATAAATGCACGCATTTCCGGTAGTGATGTTGTCCAATCGTTCCTCGAATTTCGGCGGCCTTCTTCTTCTGTGCACTTTTTTATATGTTTGATAATATAGTTATCTAAAGGGTGTTTTTTTAGAGGTTAGGTTTTCAAGATGAAATAAAACGTATATAATTTAATGTTATGGCCAAGAATTTAGCTTTATTATAAAGATAAGGGTTTGCCATTATGTTTTAAAAATGATTTCGTGCAAGTGGCCGCCGCGGCTGGCTCGAATAAATTCCAGCCGAGAGGGCCAATTTTCGACCACTTTTTGCAGCAATTGGGGCCGTATGTCAGCAATACTGCGCCGAATATTCTCTTCCAAGACGTCAATCGTGTCGGGCTTATCTGCGTAGACAAGCGACTTCACATAGCCCCACAAGAAATAGTCCAGCGGTGTTATATCGCACGATCTTGGAGGCCACGCCACAGGTCCACGGCGCGAGATAATGCGCTCACCAAAAGTTTCCTTCAATAAATCGATTGTTGCGTTGGCTGTATGGCATGTAGCACCGTCTTGTTGGAACCAAAGGTCGTCCACATCAACATCGTCCAATTCAGGCACGAAAAAGTCATTAATCATGGCTCTATAGCGCTCTCCATTGACTGTAACATTATGGCCGGCTTCATTTTTAAAGAAATATGGACCAATGACTCCCTCTGCCAATAGAGCACACCAAACAGTGACTTTTTGAGGATGTAACGGCGTCTCAGCAATGGCTTGTGGATTATGTTCACTCCAAATGCGACAATTTTGCTTATTGACATACCCATTCAACCAAAAGTGAGCTTCATCGCTGAACAAAATTTTCTTCGATGCGTCGCGCGAACCGAACCATTATTTTCGTAATAAATTTGCACGATTTGCAAACGTTATTCAGGTGTAAGTCTATTCATTATGAAATGGCAAACCAAACTGAGAATAAATCAAGTGACAGCTGTCAAAAAGACCATCTACGAAAAAAGTAGTGCCAACTTGAAAACCTAACCTCTAAAAAAACACCCTTTATTATCAACGAGAATGCACTGATAGGATTATTTGCCATAATGTTCCCTTTTGCGTAGCCTGTTGGGCCTTTCATACCCATGAAAATACAAGTAGATGGTAACCTTCCAGGAACACCACCTTCGTAAAATTTTTACCATACAGTACCATCGGCAGTTGTTTCGGTCTGCTGAAAGATATTTTCAGTTTCTTCATCAGAGTCTGAACTACACCTTTTCCTGGGCATATTGATGACACTTTTATTTTCATCATTCGTGATCGATTCTTCATCACTATTTTCAGTGTCAGATGTTTCACTTTGAATATAATCCGCTTCATCTTCAGATGATAGTTCAGAATTTGTTGCATCTGACTCTATATCGGAGCACTCTTCACCTTTGTTCGTTAGCTTTTCCAATAACTCACTTCTATTCGACATTTCTTTCATGAATTTAGGGAACAAAAGAAATAAAATAAAATAAACAATTTCTTGGAACAAGTATCACTGTATAAAGATTCGAATAACAAGTACTACTTTAGCTTATTGAGCAACTGCAACTTAGCAAGTATACTGCCAAATCGACAAATTATCATGTGGCGGCAACCGAAAAATGCTCTAACGGTAAAATGAAAACTGTTATTTCAGTACAGAGTCGGACTGGTCATATAAGAAATTTACTCAATTCAATAAGAGTCATTTGATTATTTAAAATTTCCTAACTAGTCAAAATGACTGCTTTTGGGCAATATAGGTATAACACATATGAATATAACGGAAATGAAGGAGGGGGAGGTAACTACAATTATTAATAAATGCATTTATATGTTGTACAAAAAGTCACAAAATTCTAAGAAATTGTGGCATTATATACGTAATTATTTTTCTAATTGAAACTAAAAAGGCAGTCAGAATGACTTCCTTGAGCAATCTAGTGTTAAAGATCGACCATTTTGGTAATAAGTTTCAAAAATTTTGACGCGCTGTTCTATCGCACATTGCACATCTGTATCCTTGACAAATGTCAGAGATGATAGAAAAAAATCGACGTTAGAATTATTCACTACTGAGATCTAGGTGTCACTTTTGAAAGTCTTTTTATATCCCACCTGGTCGACCTATGAAAAATAAAAGCTTGCATATTTGTACCATAAAATGGCTTTTACCTTTTAGCTCTATGCCCTTTCTATTTTCTATATTCTTTATTCTGTATTCCGCAATATTTTTACGATTCAGCCCACCCTCGTGTACATACATACACACTAACGCATCTTCTCTTATACTTGTAATTTCTCACCAACTTTCGTAGTCCTATTTACTTTCTTTGTTCCCCGCATTGAATGGGTTTTCTAAGCAGACTGATAGGCATTTGAATTACTTGCGATGCCCATAAAAAATGTATGTTTAAGTACAAGGATGTGTATAAATGTGTGTGTATGCATGTCTCTTTAGCAATACGATGAGAATATAGCACAAAAAGTGGCAGGAACAAATGAGCGCAATCATCTAGAGAAAAGGACGATTTTAGAGATGGAAAGTTATGGGGGCTTGTATGGGTGAGGAATGAGCATAAAAAGCGGTTGACATATATTTTATGAGGCGCTAGGTTTTGTGCACACAACTGATGCCTTAGCAACATGGGAAAAGGCATGCATCAGTTCTATAAAATCGGAAAAACAAGGTGAAGAGTAAAATCATATGTATATTGCATACTTAAAGGCGTATAAGCACGTAGAGCAATGCACGCTGATTGCGTATTTATGCACATTTTGCATTATCATTCAACTTTCTAAACATGTTTCACAAATAATACTACACACAAGTGCAAGTACATGGCATTTGTTTACGTGTGTGTGTGTGTGCATTTGTGCCTACCGGAAGCTAGACAAGTCGGTATGTTGACAAGAAGCAATGAATGAGCGAATGCTCACATCAACATCATCATAGCACACACACACACACGCATACACACAACATGCCCATTACTGCGCCCATTTACACACAGTTGAATGACTCGTTTGTATGAAGAATAGAGAAAATTAAAATATACAGTGGAGGGACAAGGCGACATGCTGAGAAAGTGAATGTGTAGAAAGTAAAACCGCAATTCTGTAAATGTATGTATGTGTCCATAGAGCAGGGTATAAGTGAAATGAAAATCAATACAAAAAGGCAAAACAAATGAAATATGGGTACATCTTCAGCTGAGAGGCATAGCAATTTAAACATTCGAACCTTCGCAGTCTCAGTTATGCTACACTTGTGTGCGTCAATTAAGTGCGCTGCATTGTGTGAATGCAAAACAAAAAAAAAGGGAGGGATGTGTTTCCGGAAAGACCTTAGCCAAAGCGCGCACAGTTGTTGCGCCTATAAGTATACATCTATTGTATATGCGTGCAAAAAAGAAAAAAATATTAGACTGAATGTTGGTTCATTATGCGTGAATTGCGTTAGAGGTCGATGTATGCGCCGGACGTCTTTAGAATATGTGCCTATGGCTGATGTTAATTTAAAAGTCCCAGCACTTGCTTGGCAGAAAATTGGTTTTAAAAAAGCTTAAGTATGCCTATCTCTAACTGTGAAAGGGTTACATCGTAAGCTAAAAATTGGAAGCGAAGCCAGGGTTGCCCATATTCGACGGACCCGACGGATTTCGATGACTCTTTGGGCCCATTCCAATCGACGAGGCTTGTCCGTAGGCAATAATCTTTGCGTCAATTGAATCTTATACGGGAATAAATGCAAATCAATGCAGATAATTCGTTGTAAAGTGGTGCGAGCAATGCCCAACTACAGAGAACGGCGATTTTGGGATGTCCTTGGCGACGCCTTGGTCGGTTTTGATTTGGCCTCTTTGGTTAGAAAGAGCATCACCAGTCGAAAACCTTTCGTACAAACGTTTGATGGTGTTCTTCGAAGGCGCACTTTTCACACTATTTAATTTTTTTTATACGCACGTTGAGTTTCCACAATTGACTTCTTTTGTTGAATGTAAATTTCAACAATTTGGGAGCACTCGTGTGGCGTGTACTGTTCCATGGTAAAAATCTGCTTGGACTGACGCTTCCAACGCGGTATGTCATTAAGCGATCTGACGTCTCTGTCAAAAGATACAGGATTGCCAGATGGGTCCGTCGAATATGGGCAAGCCTGTATGTATGATCTTGGGTATTCATGTCTTCTTCTATCCTAGTGGCCCAGTGGCTAACTAGGCGATTTTGGCTGAGTTCATGAAAGTTTCTAGTCGTCACCGAAAATATAAACACCCACGTCTTGTTGTTATAACAGCATAAAATATTATCCGCAAATGTTTAGGAGTGTTACTGAAGTAGCAGTTCTAGAGCGGCAATAAATCTGAGTCGTTACGGTAACGTAAAATCGACTGTTGTAAGAACAAGAAATACCCATTGAAATATGTCGCTTTCCAATTGGTCTTTCTTAGGTATAGCAGGCCTCCTTGTTCCTCTTCCACTACTATCAAACACTCTCAGTTTACTGCGCTTGGATGCATGGATACATCCAACAATACCCAGGTAGCTAAAATGCTGCAGTTGTAGTATTTCTTTGTGACTTTAAAGCTCATTCGATTTAGATTTGTTTGAGGATTGCACTTCGTCCTCATGATTTTTGTGCCCTTTTAGAGCTCATACAACTCACTGTTGCATTATTCGCCATCGCCAATGCGCAAAGGTCCATATGGCAATATCTTTTTCTCAAATGTTCTCAAATCCATCTCATCTGATCTAAGCTTCTGCTACATATAACAGATGGAAGCCCTTTAAAGTGGAGTGTTGGTTCGTCGAGAAAGAAATTTACTTCCCATTTGCTTACTTAGTCTAATGCAGAACGTATGTACTTTCGATAGAGATTCTCTGTTCGAGTCCAAGGTTGACATACTAACGATTGGTTGGTAAGGAGGTTTCCAAGAAGACGAAGTGCTTCACTACTTCAAAATTGTAACTGTCAGTAGTGAAGAGTACGGTGGCTGTGAAATGATTTATTATGTACATATTTACTTCGCCCCTAAGCCCGTTACCTCCCTTTGTTATGTGCAGTATAGAGAAAGCATTGGAAGCGTCGGTCTACAGAGCTTCACAGCCCTACTTTAGAATAGAGTTTAAGAGTTAAGTAAGGTAGTCAAAAAGAATACAAGATGGATTGCAGCATCAGTGCTGGTGTATATTCGAAAGATCTCGAAACTTCTAAGTCTTTTCGCCTGAAGAATTGGAATAGTATTTTCCAAGCAGAAGTTCTCAAGATAAGGGAAGCTTGCATGATAATTAGAAACAATCCACAACTACTATTAGAAATGTGCATTTTTTAGATAGTCAAGCAGCCATCTTAGCTTAAAAGTCATCTATAACCAATTGAAAAATCGTCAGACAATAGAAAACGGACTTAATGTTTTAGCGCACACTACAGATAATACTCCCATCTGCGTACCTGGCCATAGGAACAAAGAAGAAAATGAGAAATCTGATGAACTGGCAAGACAAGGGGCGCCGCATAACGAGTCCCAGGTTATAGAAATGAGCTGTCCCCAAGGCGTGCGTAAAAGAGAGATCTTCTCGCTATTCCATAAGCAGGCCGTTGACCTGCAAAATAACTGAACAAATGTAGTCCAATTGCAACAAATCCAGAACTGACGAGTTGTTAAGAAAGCCACAAGCAGACGCATTCAGAACTACGTCATCAATAACCGACCACTAGCCTTTGAGAGACTATGTCAGCAAGATGGGGTGGTCGTACAACCACAGATGTAGAAGCTGTAATCAAGAAGAAACTAAGAAACTAAGAAACTGTGTCGTTAATCTCTATATTTTGCTTTAACAGTTGCACCAAGTAGCTCTTTTCCGTTAGACTACTCTAATCTCTACAATTTTCAATAGGCTTATAAAGTGAAGAGGGGCAATAAACTCTTGCATACTAATCAGGAAGCGCGTCTCTGAGTCTTGATTAGTATTCTAAGTGAAATATGGGCCGCCCTGTTGCAAATAAGTTTGCAACACAAAATATCATAAAGTAATTAATTAGTTTATAGTCTTATTTTGTAAAATATGTATCAATCAACAGTGTATTTTGAAGTCCACTTTTTCATTATTTTCATTGTTTTCATTGTACTCAGACTCAAAGGAGCAATCCATACAATTTGATTACAACTCTTGAGACTGTTTTTTTCGAATTGCATATACATAGTATTTTTTTATTAAATAAACAAATAAATAAAAATTTTTGTACCAATAAATTTAAATAAACAAAAATGTAGGTATTATAGCAAAAAGTGCTCCCATGCAGTAGGGATGCCAGTATTACTGGACATTTTTGATTTCGGGATTTCGGTAAAAAATATATTTAATTTAAGATGTTCTGAATAGAAAAATTACATAAATATTAATACTGACAGATCGTAAAGTGATAAAATTTTTTGTATTTCAGAAACCATGTCATTTCGAAACGCATTTTTTTTTTCAAATACAGTGAAATTCCCCATTACGGACAGTCCTTATAACCGGACAGCTCCAATAACCAGCTCCAAATTTTGGGTACACAGGTTTTTCATTCATTTTTTCATACAAATATCATCCTAATAAACGGACACTCTAATAACCGGACGCGGACAAAGTATTTCAAACCATTTTCATAAAAAAATTTCTCATAAACGGACAAAATTCAAAAGTATCACAAGCAAGCTTTGTTGTCCATTATAAAAATGAAATAGGTGATTCCCCTTGTATGCACACATTCAAGTCCTGTGTTTTAAATTAAGAGTAGTGTTCCATTCAGTTTGTTAAGTCAGTTGCATGCGAATGGTTGCGCCCAAAGTTCGTAATAATATGGCGCCGAAAAAGAAGGTACTTTCTATTAAAAAAAAATGGAAATTATTAATGTTTTCGAAAAAGATAAATTATCAGTAAGTGGAATTGCAAAAAGGTAAAGTACAGTGAGCCCAAAAATTTAATGGTAGGCACACGTTTCTTTTGCTTTGAAAGGTTCAAAATTGGCAAAACACTAGCTGCTGAAATCAATAAAAATAAAGAAAAAATTCGTTCTAAATGGGAGTCTGGAGTTAATGTTCATCAAAAGCGAAGCTTTCTTAAAGAAGGCGGCTCTGAAATAGACAAGATGTGTTCTAATTGGTTCGCTAAAGCTAGAAGTCAAAACATTCCGATTTCTGGTCCCATTTTGAAAGCAAAGGCAATGGAAATTGCAGGCTAACTGGGTGTACCTAATTTTAATGCTTCAGATGGATGGTTAAACAAATGGAGAATAAGGAATAATGTTGCTTTCAAATGCGTATCTGGTGAAGCTGCAGATATAAACCAGGATGGTGTCGAACAGTTTAGGACAAAACCGCCATCTCTGTTGACCGGTTACAAGCCTTTAGACAAGACATTTAGAACGCAGACGAAAGTGGCCTTTTTTTTCGTGCCTTATCTGACAAAACCCTCGCTCTTAAATCCGAAAAATGCGTGGGCGGTACACTATCAAAGGAAAGGCTCACAATTTTGTTATGTGCTAACATGGCTGGAGATAAGGAGCTGCTTTTGGTTATAGGTAAAGCAGCCCGTCCTCGATTTTTCAAACATGTTCCAATCGCAAAACTGCTAGTAGATTGGAAGTCTAATAAAAAAGCATGGATGACTCGAGAAGTATTGAGAAAATGGCTGCAGCAGTTCAATCGAAGAATGAAAGCCCAGAATCGAAAAATTATCTTGTTTTTAGATAACGCGGCTTCTCACCAAAAGGAATTAAACTTAACCAACATAAAAATTATTTTCTTACCGCCAAATACAACGGCAGTTAGCCAACCCCTTGATCAAGGTGTAATCCAAAATTTTAAAACTTTGTATAGAAGCTTAGTTTTAAAACACTAGTATTGAAATGTTAAGACTTGTACAATGTACTTAATCGACATGTATATGTACATATATGTATTTATATGCAATACTAAAGTATACAAATATTCTTTACTTCCAAAAATTTCTTAAATAAACTATGTACAATACAATTTATATGTGTGGTATATATTTTGTGACTTCATTCCTTATAAGCGGACATCTCCCATAGCCGGACAAAAACACTGCGACGGTGAGTGTCCGGTTATAAGGAATTTCACTGTATATACCGTCTGTGTCAGAAAAAAGGAACTCAATGGCCTTCCGGCAAGATGCGTTTTCATAGTTTCCCATACACTTTCAATGGTGTTGACGTCTGGGGATTGGGAAGGCTAGTTCCATTTTTTTGTTTTCTTCTTTCTCAATGTGGTTTTCTGAGAGCAGTGGTTTTGATGATGTGGGACTGCATATGGGATATGTTCGCCTACTTCAGTCGATGTTCGATGGTGTTGATACTCACATCCATGCCCTTTATAGCAAGAACTGATCGTGTTTGCCGTAGTCGCAAAGAAGAGTCCCGCGTAAAAAGTTGAACGATCACTTTATCCTGCTTTTTGTGTCGTCACTCGCTTCAAGCCGCGGTTGGAAAAGTCATCAAAATTTTTGTACACCTTATACCGCTGATTCCATATCGCAACACACTTTTTGATTTTTTAATTACTTTTGCAGCCGCGGCGTAAGATAATTTCGGCCCTTTCGAATGTGTGCATAAAAATACTCGAAACGCTTCGCGGGCTTGTCACGCATTTTTATTTGGTTGGGAAAATTTCGAACGGCACAAAGCTGAGTTAGCACTGGCGTCGTAGCCCTTGAGTGAGACTATTACGCAGCAAAAAGCAGAACGAAATATACGAAAATATTTCTTCTGACACAGACTGTATATATGTAAGTACATATACTGATACAAAGTAAAATATAGTATATATCAATATTTGTTGACACTGCAACTAGTTACAAATAAACTAGTTAGAGCAGTACAATTTTGGTAACATAAAGACAATTTTGTGAAGAGATTTTCATATTTACTTACTTAATTTAACAGTCAGATGTTGAGGAGTTTGCTAGCTTCCTCATTCGAGTGTCTTTGAAGCCTGAGGGAGTGGGTTTTGTACTTATTTTTTTAATTTTTCCAACGGCACTAGAGATATTGAGGCGACGGTGAATATCGTTAGTGCGAACGAACCAAGGTGAGTTCAACATATCTCGCAGGATTTTATTCTGGAGTCGCTGATGTATATTTATATTACCTTGCCTTATAATTATATTACCTTATCCATACTCAGTACATCGCTACCCAAAAGCCTAAGACTGCTTCTAGAAAACGCCGGACAGCTACAGAGAAAATACTCTGCAGTGTTCTTATTCTCAAGACAGGATAGGCATATCGGGCTGTCGACGACCCCCTAGGCAGCCATATGCTGACCACAAGCAATGTGCTCTGTGATTGCAACCAACCTGTATTTTCAGGTCTTTTTGCCAAAAAAGTGGCAGAAGGGCTATTTATTGTACCAACCCCAATTTACAGCTTTAATAAAAATAATACAAAACAGGAAACCAAAAAATGGATCCAAATCCTAAAATCGGGGAACACTGGAACGGCACAAGCGGCCTTAATCACTCCAAAAAATTTTTGAACTTCAATGCCAACAGAGCAAAATCTGCTCTAACCCTAGATAAAAAGGGCCTCAGATTACTCTGTGGAACACTTACCTGTCACTGGGTCACTGTGAGTCACTTTGCCTGTAATAAACACTTTAACACAATAGGATTTTCTAGTATAAGATCATGCAGGTTCTGCTGTGATGAAGAGTAGTCTATGGAACACTTAATCACAAGCTGTGAGGCATAAGGCCACAGGAGATACAGAATCCTGGGCTTGTATCTACAATTGCTCGCTTCCTAAGGAGCTGGTTCGATTCCTCGGTATAGTAAATAATTATAATTAAGTAATTAGGGGTGCACAATAGAGCAATCTGGTCGCAGTGCATAAAGGCCTTAGCTTCAGCTGACAACCAGGTCAGGTCCTTCTCAGGTCCTTCCTACTAAGCTTTACGAGAAATGTCGCTAATTTTCTGTTTGGTTCTTTCACAAATCACCTGGCTACTCTGCAAGAGCCCAACCCAGATAAACTACTATGGATAGACCACATGAAGTCGGCAATCCATAGTTGAATTGGTACAGAATTTACGCCTAGAAAGTGTTCAGGTCCTAGAGGTATGCTGGCAGGTCCTTTATTAGCTAGTTTATCAGCCAACTCGTTTCCTGTAATACCACAAAGTCACCAGACATCAGAATAAGACAAACTGTGTCGCGTTTTGCAACACGGTTCAATTTTGTCTTGCATTTGAAAGTTTTGATCCTCGTCTAATTATCCACTTGATTTTTATTATGTTCAGATGGATTTCCTGCCGTTTAAGTTCTATACGTTCCTTCCATCGAAACGTAGCATCGAGCGATATGCCAAGGTATTTTGCAGTGTTTGCTTGTGAACTGACTTCGTATTGTTCAATTTTAAGCGCCAGTTCTTCGCACATTCTTCAAAAGCGGTTATTGAAATTTGTAGTCAGACTGCAGCTGCTTCAGCACTTTTTCCAGTTGCTAAGTTGGCAGTGTCGTTAGTGAAAGTGGCGATTAAGCTATAGGGGGGAGGTATTGATAAGTCTCTGGTATATGAAAGGTATGAGAGCGGAATACCAGAACTTATTTCTTCAAGATTAGAATATTCATTTCCTTGATTAACGCCAAAGTAGCGTTCATTCAGATACCACGTGAAGTGGACGCAAAAATCATTTAAAAGTCAGATCTTTAGTTTGTTATTTAAACCGTCATGCGAAACCTTGGCGAAAGCTTCTGCGATGTCCGAGAATACTGTTGAGTACACGCTATTCAAAATTTTTTCTGTGCGATAGTCGATGGTAGAGAAACGAAATAAGAATACAAATTCAGGATATTTTTAAAGTATCAGGTCAGTCCATTAGTTCGTGCGTATTTTACCCCGAATTTCACTTTTGTACGATTTTTGCATACAAAAAATTATTCGCGGAATATAACGGAACTATTTATATTTTCTTTGATATATTGTGCATTCAACAAGTGATTTTAATCGTGGATAGAAGCACGAGTTGTTAAAAAATGAAATGGAATCTTCGAACGCGTATAAGAGTCATATTTTGTATTTTTTTATAAAAGTGGTAAAACTGGCTAGAACTGCTGCTGCAGAAATAAACTCTGTGCACGGAGAGGATACCCTGAGTGTAAGGACTGCGCAAAAGTGGTTTTCAAAATAATTGTGATTATTACCTTTTCCGTGGACTTCAACCCCATATGAGTAACAAGAACTACTCCTCAAAAGAAGCTATAAGAAGGGATATCGAAGCGTATTTTAGCTCCAGGGACAAATAATTTTTTTTGCAGGGGATTAAAAATTTGCCCAAATGTTGGGAAGACATTGTAAATATTGAAGGAAAATATTTTATTGATTAATAAATACTTTAAACATCTTTTTTATTTATTTTAAAACCACCTTTGAAAAACGCACGAACTTTTGGACTGACCTGATAAAAATAACATACAATTTATTTGTAGAAATTCATAAACCAAAATAGGTTACTTAGTTCGACTGAATGTGTTGATTATTTTGTAAATATTAATGGTGCAGTTTTCAATTAAAAATTTGCTTTTTTTTTGTTGGGTGAGGTAGGGTTCTAAATGCCTTCGCACTTACAGCGACTATCGTCTACTGCGTCGTGTGGTGTAGCCACTAAACTGATCCCTCCTCTCCTCCCGTTTTCATTGAAATTGAAAAGCTTTTACTGCCAAAACACTTTGATATAAACTAGTTTCGAATATTTTCTGGATTCCGAAAAACACCGATCCCTAAACCTACCAATCCCGAAACACACCAACCCCGAAAAATAGCAATTCCGAAAACCTTTGATTCCGAAGCACACCGATCCTCAGAACCATCGATCGCGGAAATCACCGAGATCCCGTGTTACCGGAATTCACATCCCTAATTCTCCCATACATAGATATTTTAACAAATATGAGAATAATCAAATGCTTACATGAATCTGTGCATGCACAAATCTTTGCCTTTGAATGTTTATACTCGTTTATGTTCAGCTAAAATTAATTCTTTAAAAACTTAGAGCCACTTGACACCACTCTGAATGAATTAAACAATTGCAAACCAGCACAAGTGCCGGCATTTATCAAGTGTTGCCACATTAATTTACGAACTGTTAACTGCTTTTCTGTGGCAACACACACCCAAATACACATAAATACAATACACACAAAAAACCGATTTTTTTCAGGTATCAATTTTATTGCCAAACATAGTAAATGTGGTTTCAAAACTAATAAATTTTTATACAAGGCACTTCACATAGATTGCGAATACAAAAAAAAAAAAAAGAAAAAACAAAACAGGAATTGCTTACATACAAGCCGCAGTAGTATATAAAAATCAAATAAAAGCAGTGCACAGCTCGGTGCACTACTTGGTGTATAAAAAATAGTAAAGTGATAAATAATCAAAAGAGCGGAAATCCACAAAAAAAAAAAAAAAAAAAAAATTAAACTAAAAAAATAAAAATAAAAAAGTGATACAGGGTAGCGCAACCCGGATTTGTGATTTAATTGAAACTTAACAAACTTAACTCTGGCAATTTACCCATTGTGGCCCAAAAAGTGGCTGCCATATATAACTGGCACCCGTCGCGTGATATGCAATAAAATAGGCATTCATATTTTTCAATGATTTTTGGTTTATTGGAAAGCGTAGACCTTTCCTTGAGTTGTGAAACAAAAATTCATTTAAATTACTTCAAAGGCGGCCTTTACATTAGCATTTTACATTCAGTTAACCCAATTTGTCGAACCCAACTTTTTCACGGGCTTTGGCGGTAAGCACATACATAACTTATCCTTAACTAAGCCCCAGAAAAAGGTAGTCTATTCGAGGTGAGTCGCAGCTTCTAGGCAGTCATGCCACTGTTTCGACGGACTATTCCATTTTCAAAGGCAATGCACAAAAGATCAAAAGTAACTGAACACCCTCTTTTTGAATCCTTATGTGCTCAGTGCCATCCTTTTCCAGTTGAGAAAACAATAAATTGGTTAATGTGGCACGATAGCGCTCACTATTGACTGTAACGCGGCTCAGTCTGAAAACAAGAAAAATTGTTTAATGTTGCTTACTTATTTACTTAGATCGCACAATAACTTTATGTTGGTTTTAGCCGAATCTAAAACTTTGTGCCATGTAGCTCGGATCGCTGCGAGGTTATGCCTCACTTGGTTTCTCCAACGTAGATTACGTCTTTCTCTTCCTCGTGGTCCACCAGGGGATTCCCTCTCGGAGGACTGCAGTTCCGGGACACTGTCGTTCAACCTCGAGATATGACCCAGCCGCTGTATACGCTTCACTATGTCCACATCTCGGTATAGCTCATACAGATCGCTGTTCCATCGGATAGGGAACTCATTCTCGTCTACGCGAAGAGGACCAAAGATTTTTCGCAGAATTTTTCTAGCGAATGCTCCCACTGCTCTCTCATCAGTTGTCGTCATCGTCCAAGCTTCTGCGCCATATACAAAGACATGGATGATTGGGCTTTTGTACGGCGTTGTTTTCGTTTTTCAAGAGAGGCCTTTACTTCTCAATTGCCTACCGAGCCTAAACTAACACCTGTTGGCAAGAGTTATCCTTCGTTTAATGATGTCCCCCGAACAAAATCCGCACCAAACAGTCAATCATTGCTGGTGAATTATCTTTTCTATGATTAGATGTGAATCTTCCGCTCCCTAAATGCCACTATTGTGTTTGTTAACATAGCAGCCGAGGGTGAAAATGAGGTTCTTTTGAAAAAATAATGTTCGCGTAAAAATGCTTCTCTTCAATCAAGAAAGTCCATCCAAAAGATTTATAACTTGAGAACGACTTCAGGAGCACAATCGAGATGGTCTAAGAATTTGTGTTGTCTGAGCATAGGACACTGTCTATACAGACTGCCCGCAGGCAGTGTCAAGCTTCACTATAAATACGACTTTTTGGTAAAAATTCTCAGTCTCCAAGAAACATTTTTCAGTCCAAATATTCCAATTAGGTTTAAGCGAAATGCAACCAAGGTTGTTACTGTTTCCCCATAAACCTATTTTCTTATACAGAAGTAAAAGAAAAAAATTATAGTTTGAATTCCATACCAAGATGGGCCACCCTATACAAATACCATACATACACCCTTTACAATAGCCAAAAACAAAAACTGCTGCTACGCCCTGTAAAAAAGGTGCCAAACGAATTATAAAAACCACTGCGGCACTAAGTTATTTTACAGCACTGATATTTTTTTTTACCTAGGTACAGATGTGCATAAGTATGTGTGCGTGTTATTTTTTGTATTCTTCTGTGTGTGTATTCTTGTGTGGAGGCGGCACTGCAGGCGAAAATATGCCAAAATCAGCTTAGTTGCGCCAATTTCAAATGTTCTCAGTTGGCTGGCTTTCAATTTAATTTAATGCATTTGTTTTTATATATAAATTTTATAAAGCAAATGTAAATAATTTTATGGAAATTAAAAGCATTGCGGTAATGCAGAGTTCTTAAAAGTCATAAATCAATTCTATTGGTCTTCAATTTTTTGGTCTTCTGATGTCCATTTAAAAAGTACATTTTTGTTGAGAGTGAAGTTCACCAATTCTGTAGTATTATTTAGTCTTAATTTTGGAAAATATGAAATAGTTTACACCTTTTTCAATGATAGTTGCTGCATTCGATTCAGCTGAATCGAAGTTGAAGCCAAAAAGTGTAAATAAACGCTTTAGAAAGAGAAGAGAAGTTGGATCTGGTATTTTTGGAGGCTTTTCACATTATCCATAATTTTTCAGCGTGTTGCGGTGTTGGATATAAATACTTTTTTTTTGAACTTCTAAGCTTTCCACATCATCCATAGTTTTTCAGCGTGTTGCGGTGCAATTTTGGTTCCATCATTCGTCGAGCATACATGCCCACAATTCTCAACAGTCTTATGAAATAATTAGTTGATGAGCTTACCAAAGAACCAAAGCTGAACCCATTTTTATTACTATTAGTAGTGTTGGAGCCATGATACTTTGAAATATAGTAGTAGTAGTAGTATTTATTGCAAATAAAAGTAAAATATACAAAATTTGAAATTTACTTATTGTAATATTAAGAGAAAATAAATATAAATATTTGCAATAATTTAACGACAATGGCATGAGCTGTCTGTCGATTTATTTTTTTGTGCTGAACAATTATGCGGTTTACGGTTTTTAAAACCAGTTAAGCTCTTTTATTAAGTAATCTCTGTATTTAGATGCATATTTAATGAAACGCAAAAGTTTATCCCAATGATCATTTTCCCTATTGAGAATCTCAATCAGTTGTGAATCATTTAAGGTAAATTTTCCGAAAAATACTTCTCTATAATCTCTTAATATTGGACAACGCGCCAGAAAATGTGCTATGTTTTCTATTTTCCGTGTCAAATCTGTTGTTATTTAAAATTATCATGTCACTTCAAGTACTCATTATCCACGCGCTTGATCCTATATCATATTTTGACGTGATAACGTCTTATTATTCGATTTAACAGGCTGCACGCACGAAAAAATGTGTCGTTACTTTGCTCATTTCTCGTTACCTTGCTCATTGCCGTTACCTTGCTCATTTGTCGTTACCTTGCTTATTGCCGTTACCTTGAATGAACTGCAAGCGAAAGCGCGGAACGAACGACAAAGCAAACAAAGCAAACGAAAGGCAACGTTCGACATCTTGCTCTCTCCTATTTAAGTGAGCGTATATATGTATGTATATGCGCATATGTACATATATAAATTCACGTATTTGTATTTGCATATGCCTTCTTCCTGTGTGCATGGTAATGAACCAATTCTCTGTTGAGAATAAACGATGATAGGAAAAATAGGAAATGAAAGGGAGTGTTTCAAGTGTAATGTGTCTTGAGAAAGTCAAATCGATCATGATGCCTCTAAGTGTTGTTGACTGATTAACAAAAATTCATTTAAATTACTTCAAAGGCGGCCTTTACATTAGCATTTTACATTCAGTTAACCCAATTTGTCGAACCCAACTTTTTCACGGGCTTTGGCGGTAAGCACATACATAACTTATCCTTAACTAAGCCCCAGAAAAAGGTAGTCTATTCGAGGTGAGTCGCAGCTTCTAGGCAGTCATGCCACTGTTTCGACGGACTATTCCATTTTCAAAGGCAATGCACAAAAGATCAAAAGTAACTGAACACCCTCTTTTTGAATCCTTATGTGCTCAGTGCCATCCTTTTCCAGTTGAGAAAACAATAAATTGGTTAATGTGGCACGATAGCGCTCACTATTGACTGTAACGCGGCTCAGTCTGAAAACAAGAAAAATTGTTTAATGTTGCTTACTTATTTACTTAGATCGCACAATAACTTTATGTTGGTTTTAGCCGAATCTAAAACTTTGTGCCATGTAGCTCGGATCGCTGCGAGGTTATGCCTCACTTGGTTTCTCCAACGTAGATTACGTCTTTCTCTTCCTCGTGGTCCACCAGGGGATTCCCTCTCGGAGGACTGCAGTTCCGGGACACTGTCGTTCAACCTCGAGATATGACCCAGCCGCTGTATACGCTTCACTATGTCCACATCTCGGTATAGCTCATACAGATCGCTGTTCCATCGGATAGGGAACTCATTCTCGTCTACGCGAAGAGGACCAAAGATTTTTCGCAGAATTTTTCTAGCGAATGCTCCCACTGCTCTCTCATCAGTTGTCGTCATCGTCCAAGCTTCTGCGCCATATACAAAGACATGGATGATTGGGCTTTTGTACGGCGTTGTTTTCGTTTTTCAAGAGAGGCCTTTACTTCTCAATTGCCTACCGAGCCTAAACTAACACCTGTTGGCAAGAGTTATCCTTCGTTTAATGATGTCCCCCGAACAAAATCCGCACCAAACAGTCAATCATTGCTGGTGAATTATCTTTTCTATGATTAGATGTGAATCTTCCGCTCCCTAAATGCCACTATTGTGTTTGTTAACATAGCAGCCGAGGGTGAAAATGAGGTTCTTTTGAAAAAATAATGTTCGCGTAAAAATGCTTCTCTTCAATCAAGAAAGTCCATCCAAAAGATTTATAACTTGAGAACGACTTCAGGAGCACAATCGAGATGGTCTAAGAATTTGTGTTGTCTGAGCATAGGACACTGTCTATACAGACTGCCCGCAGGCAGTGTCAAGCTTCACTATAAATACGACTTTTTGGTAAAAATTCTCAGTCTCCAAGAAACATTTTTCAGTCCAAATATTCCAATTAGGTTTAAGCGAAATGCAACCAAGGTTGTTACTGTTTCCCCATAAACCTATTTTCTTATACAGAAGTAAAAGAAAAAAATTATAGTTTGAATTCCATACCAAGATGGGCCACCCTATACAAATACCATACATACACCCTTTACAATAGCCAAAAACAAAAACTGCTGCTACGCCCTGTAAAAAAGGTGCCAAACGAATTATAAAAACCACTGCGGCACTAAGTTATTTTACAGCACTGATATTTTTTTTACCTAGGTACAGATGTGCATAAGTATGTGTGCGTGTTATTTTTTGTATTCTTCTGTGTGTGTATTCTTGTGTGGAGGCGGCACTGCAGGCGAAAATATGCCAAAATCAGCTTAGTTGCGCCAATTTCAAATGTTCTCAGTTGGCTGGCTTTCAATTTAATTTAATGCATTTGTTTTTATATATAAATTTTATAAAGCAAATGTAAATAATTTTATGGAAATTAAAAGCATTGCGGTAATGCAGAGTTCTTAAAAGTCATAAATCAATTCTATTGGTCTTCAATTTTTTGGTCTTCTGATGTCCATTTAAAAAGTACATTTTTGTTGAGAGTGAAGTTCACCAATTCTGTAGTATTATTTAGTCTTAATTTTGGAAAATATGAAATAGTTTACACCTTTTTCAATGATAGTTGCTGCATTCGATTCAGCTGAATCGAAGTTGAAGCCAAAAAGTGTAAATAAACGCTTTAGAAAGAGAAGAGAAGTTGGATCTGGTATTTTTGGAGGCTTTTCACATTATCCATAATTTTTCAGCGTGTTGCGGTGTTGGATATAAATACTTTTTTTTTGAACTTCTAAGCTTTCCACATCATCCATAGTTTTTCAGCGTGTTGCGGTGCAATTTTGGTTCCATCATTCGTCGAGCATACATGCCCACAATTCTCAACAGTCTTATGAAATAATTAGTTGATGAGCTTACCAAAGAACCAAAGCTGAACCCATTTTTATTACTATTAGTAGTGTTGGAGCCATGATACTTTGAAATATAGTAGTAGTAGTAGTATTTATTGCAAATAAAAGTAAAATATACAAAATTTGAAATTTACTTATTGTAATATTAAGAGAAAATAAATATAAATATTTGCAATAATTTAACGACAATGGCATGAGCTGTCTGTCGATTTATTTTTTTGTGCTGAACAATTATGCGGTTTACGGTTTTTAAAACCAGTTAAGCTCTTTTATTAAGTAATCTCTGTATTTAGATGCATATTTAATGAAACGCAAAAGTTTATCCCAATGATCATTTTCCCTATTGAGAATCTCAATCAGTTGTGAATCATTTAAGGTAAATTTTCCGAAAAATACTTCTCTATAATCTCTTAATATTGGACAACGCGCCAGAAAATGTGCTATGTTTTCTATTTTCCGTGTCAAATCTGTTGTTATTTAAAATTATCATGTCACTTCAAGTACTCATTATCCACGCGCTTGATCCTATATCATATTTTGACGTGATAACGTCTTATTATTCGATTTAACAGGCTGCACGCACGAAAAAATGTGTCGTTACTTTGCTCATTTCTCGTTACCTTGCTCATTGCCGTTACCTTGCTCATTTGTCGTTACCTTGCTTATTGCCGTTACCTTGAATGAACTGCAAGCGAAAGCGCGGAACGAACGACAAAGCAAACAAAGCAAACGAAAGGCAACGTTCGACATCTTGCTCTCTCCTATTTAAGTGAGCGTATATATGTATGTATATGCGCATATGTACATATATAAATTCACGTATTTGTATTTGCATATGCCTTCTTCCTGTGTGCATGGTAATGAACCAATTCTCTGTTGAGAATAAACGATGATAGGAAAAATAGGAAATGAAAGGGAGTGTTTCAAGTGTAATGTGTCTTGAGAAAGTCAAATCGATCATGATGCCTCTAAGTGTTGTTGACTGATTAACGTCTGATGCACAATCGAAATTGAAGATATCTTTCATGAATTTGATAAATGTTTCGTCATTTTTCACGTTTGTGTAAATGTAACTTGACCTGTTCCAGTGCAATTCCATTTTTCTCCTCCTCTATATCCATACAAAATATCTATCAAACAAATAAAACTAAAATTTTGTTTTGAAAATTGCCACCATTCCATCAATATTTTCTTATGACGTTGTCACGTTAAACTATCGTCAGTAAACCGACTTTACAGACAACCTCTTTTTTTTAAATAAACCAGACCTTTTGACCACTCTAATTCCTTATATTTATATCCTACTAGTACTTAAGGCTTTTTGTATGTACACATTCATACTACTCTGATTGTGGTTTGTTATAGGCAATTTTGCATCTTCTATCCATCTTTCTGATTGTATGCTATCTATTCGCCAAATGACATCGTTTTTACTAAACCAGTATTTGAAACTTTGAGCGGTTTACTTCAAGATTCCACAGGTTGGAGTAGCTTTCAAGGTTATTAATCATCACTTGTAGTTTGCCTGGGTGATCCGCTAACACAATGATATCATCCACATATGTACATAAGAAGTCTAATATTTCCCCCTTCTATGTGTAATCCTCTTTCTAAGCTTTCATGTAAGTCGTTTATGTAAAGGGCAAATAGTATTGGCGACAGTAAGCATCCCTGTGTGACGCCTGAGTTTGTTTTGAATGCATCTGAAATTTCTAAGCCATTCCATACAACTGTTTTTGTATCGCTGTATATATTCTCTATCAACTTCACTAGTTTCGTTGCAAAACCAATATGGTGCAGTTTATATATCAAAGCGTTTCTTGATACTCTATCAAATACCGCTTTAAAGTCGACAAAATACGCGTAAACTTTCTTCTTTTCTTCGAATTTTAAATAGACAATAGCGGCTAAATTGAATATATTGTCGACTGTGAAGTAATTTTTTTTAAGTCGGCTTGATATTCGTTTAAAATGCTGCTCCTTTCAGTTCAAGAGGTTAATCTTTTGTTAATTATGCCTTAGCAACTTTAGCAATGCAGTTCATGAATGAAATGACTCTGTAGTCCCTTTTTTGAAGATAGAAAAAACTACGCTGGTCCTTAAAGCCTCATCTACTTGGCATTTTTCGTAAAAATTTGTGTAAGCACTTGCCATAGCCGTAATGAAAGTATCGGGGGCATTTTTCAAGAACTCGTAAGGAATTCTATCAATCCCTGGAACTTTGTTTAATTTAACTTTGTTTAGATATATATGGCACTTATATTGCCCTCGGCCCATGATAGAGATTGTTGCCAAAATTAGTAAAATTGGGCACTGATATAAAGATAATTTTCGAATATGCAAAAATATATTATATACTATATCAGTATTTTTTACAAAAAATGTTTTGGTTTAATTCTTAAATAAATTTCAATATGAAAGTTTTGGTTGTTATTTTAGTTTTATTTGAATTTTAATACTTTTGTTTTAATATTCTTCTTAAATTATTTTTTTATTGAAATTATGCAAATTATTGAAATTATGAAAATTTTTGAAAATTATAAAAAGACACGGCCACTTCCCTTACCATTTGAATTTTTCATTCCCACTGACCGGCTATTTTATTAAAAATAAGTAAAATGAAGTCTCTCCCACTTTCCATATAAATTTAATTTAAAAAAATATAAAAATATGACATTTCAGTAAATCCGTAATAAAGAAAAATTTTATAAAACTTTTTCATGTAAAAAATAATTTGTTTTAATTTTTTGATTAAATTTCAATACAGAAATAAAATTATAAAATATAAATTAAAATTTTTCGTAGACCAAATATTTGGTTTTATTTTTTTAATTGAATTTTAATACAAAAATAAAATTACAAAATGTAAATTTTCTAATAAAAAATATTTGTATTATTTTTTGAATAAAATTTTAATAAAAAGTAAAATTTTAAAACATAAATTTCAAAATATAAATTAAAATTTTTCATATGTCAAATATTCGGTTTCAATTTTTTAATTAAATTCTTATTAAAAAAATAAAAATAAATTTCTAAAATATAAATTGACACAATCAAAATTTTTGTTTGAATATCTTTTTTTAATTTTAATACAACTTCTGTTTTCTAATTTTTAAATTAGTATTTAAAAAAAAAACCTTTTTGCATATTTGAACACATGAAAAATGTGCTTGACCCTACCTTTTTTTTGGGTAAATGTTGTAATATTTTTTCCTAATGATTTGTTTTAATTTAAAAAAAAATTTTTACATTTTTTTGACATATGAAAAATGTGCGTGAAACCACTTTTTTTGATGTATATATTTTAACAACTTTTTTTGATACTTTTTTTAAATTATAAAACAAACATTTTTATATAATTTTTACATATGAAAAATATGCGTCAGATTATCTGGTTTTGAGTAAGCACACATATCGAGCAGAATTTTAAAGACTATTGAAAAAATTAGGCCTACCCTAATCCCATGCAATTAAAATTTTTCATTCCCACGGTGCGGTTGCTTGAATAGGAATAAGCAAAAATAAAATATTTGGCATTTCCTAGTAAATAAATTTGCGTTTGAAATTTACAAAGTTTTTGAATAGCCAAGAACACGTTCCATATAAAACTAATTTAAAAAAATGCTGAAATGTAATAGTTCTATAGAGTAAAAAACCATTTTATAAAAATGTAAGCAAACTCTTTGTATGTAAACAAAAATTTGTGTTTTAATCTTTTAATTAAATTCTAGTAAATCTTTTTTTTCAATTTAAAAAATTGTGCTTTTTTAATATTTTTTTTAATAAATTTAGTAAAAAAAAAGAATTAAAATTAATTTAATAGTGAAAAAAATTTCGTTAAAATATGTATGTTTTTTTTAACATTTTTTTTATGCTTTTCAAATATGAAGAATGGTTGCGAGATCACCTATTTTTGGACAAATATAATAGAATTTTGAAAACTATTGAAATTTGTAAAAAATTCGGCCTACCCTAATCCCATAAAATAAAAACTTGGTATTCCCACTGAGCGGCTGTTTGAGCAAGAAAACGAAAAATTAAAATATTTTAATGACACTTGGAATAAAATACAATATATTATCATTTCAAATTTTGTGGGGTCTGTCAATTATTAGGTGCGCAACTAAGTCATCCTGTTTTTTGAAGAAAATATAACTTTATTCTGAAAAAATGGTTACAATTGAATCATTTGCAGATCTCGTCTACCATCGCGGTAAAACTGTTCATCTTTTGAGGCTATCCACGGATCAAGCCATTTTTTGATGTCTTCATATGAATGGAACTGCTGGTTAGCTAGACCATGAGCCATCGATCAGAACATGTGATAATCGGACTGCGCAATATCTGGAGAATATGGCGGGTGGGGTAGGATTTCCCATTTCAGTGTTTCCAGGTAGGTTTTAACGGATTTGCCAACGAGCGTTGTCATGCTGTAGAATCCCTTTTTCATGTCTCTCCGCATATTGCGGCCGCTTCTCACGCAGTGCTCGCTCAATCGCATCAATTGAAGTCGATACCGACTCCCAGTGACGGTTTCGCTTGGTTCGCAGGTCATAATAAATAACACCAACTTGGTCCCACCAAATACATAGCATAACCTTCGCAGCATGAATATTCGGCCGAGGCAACGACGTAGAAACAGGACCGGGCATTTCCCAGACTTTCTTTTCTTTGGATTGCTGTAATGAGCCCATTTTATATCACCCGTCCCGATGCGATGAAGAAACCCCTTCCTTTTTTGCCGCTGGAGCAGTTGTTCACAGGCGAAAAAACGACGTTCAACATCCTTTGGTTTTAACTCATAAGAAACCCAAATCCCCTGTGTCTGAATCATTCCCAAAGCATGCAATCGCTTAGAAATGGATTGGCAGGTAACTCCTAATACTGAAGCAAGCTCTTCTTGCGTTTGACACGGATTCTCATTGAGCAATGCCTCCAATTCAGCGTCTTCGAAGGTTTTTGGCCTTCCTTAACGCGGACGCTCGTCAACATTAAAATCACCGTCTTTGAAGCGACGGAACTAATCTCGGCTCGTTGTTTCACTTAAATCAGCATCTCCTTAAACTTTTTGTAGCTGTCGATGCGCCTCAGCCGCCGCTTTTTCGAATGAAAGAGAAAAATCAACACTTCCCGCAAATGACGATTATTCGGCACAAAATCAGACATTTTCACAAAACCAAAAGTATATGATACCAAAACAAAATCACTAATGTGTCGAAGCAGTTTGTTTACCATATGTCTAAGCTTGGTTTATGACGTTTAGGTTATGTTAGAATCGACTAGCACACACGGCTTGTTCGATAGTATGCCACTTTTGCGATTTCCTTGCGGGTTCCAGTTTAAAGCTGCTTTGCTGATGTCTCCATTGGGTTCCCCTGGAGTATGGTCCATCCATTTCCATTTCCAGCGCCAAATTTCATCAAAAATAGTATCGCTAAATGAAATTAATATCCGTTGATTAAGTGAAATTTACTTGTTAACACACTTTTATTAGGTCGGGTTGTATGTATGTATGTATGTATGTATGTATGTATGTATGTATGTATGTATGTAACGGAATCTTTGAGCTTAATTTTCACTGGCTTCTAAACATCTGATCGACTTGAAATTTTGCACACCTATCAAGGACCGATGACAATGCAATAATTTGATAAAAGTTTTCCATTATCCTTATTGGGATTGCCAGGATTAATATTTTCTATTTTTACCTGTGGGCAAAAATTAAGGTGAATTTGAATCTTTGAATCTTTTTTAACACACTTTTATTAGGTCGGGTTGTATGTATGTATGTATGTATGTATGTATGTATGTATGTATGTATGTATGTATGTATGTATGTAACGGAATCTTTGAGCTTAATTTTCACTGGCTTCTAAACATCTGATCGACTTGAAATTTTGCACACCTATCAAGGACCGATGACAATGCAATAATTTGATAAAAGTTTTCCATTATCCTTATTGGGATTGCCAGGATTAATATTTTCTATTTTTACCTGTGGGCAAAAATTAAGGTGAATTTGAATCTTTGAATCTTTTTTAACACACTTTTATTAGGTCGGGTTGTATGTATGTATGTATGTATGTATGTATGTAACGGAATCTTTGAGCTTAATTTTCACTGGCTTCTAAACATCTGATCGACTTGAAATTTTGCACACCTATCAAGGACCGATGACAATGCAATAATTTGATAAAAGTTTTCCATTATCCTTATTGGGATTGCCAGGATTAATATTTTCTATTTTTACCTGTGGGCAAAAATTAAGGTGAATTTGAATCTTTGAATCTTTTTTAACACACTTTTATTAGGTCGGGTTGTATGTATGTATGTATGTATGTATGTAACGGAATCTTTGAGCTTAATTTTCACTGGCTTCTAAACATCTGATCGACTTGAAATTTTGCACACCTATCAAGGACCGATGACAATGCAATAATTTGATAAAAGTTTTCCATTATCCTTATTAGGATTGCCAGGATTAATATTTTCTTTTTTTACCTGTGGGCAAAAAGTAAGGTGAATTTGGTTGTAAAATGAAAAATCTTTTTTTATTCTTGTAAATCAGTTTCTCAGGCTCCCTCCACGAAATAAGTTCTTCATCCCGATTACTTCTTTATTACGGCCGATAACTGCATAGCTTTAGACTCACAGTCGATAAGAAAGGAATTAAATATAACACGAATATATCGAATCATTTATTCACTGACTGCAATGATAACAATAATTTTCATTCACAATAAAAAAAAAAATAGTTTAAAGAAACTAAAAAACACGCTGTTTTGCTAATCGAACTAAAAAGTAGAAACAAAAAAATAGTTTAAAAAAACTAAAAAACACGCTTTTATTGCTAATCGAACTAAAAAGTATAAAATAAATTTTAATGACAAAGAGACCTATAATGAAGTAATAGCAAATCGAACGATCAGTCATAGTCAACTACCTCAGAACAGAATTATAACAAAAATTAAGATACAAATAGAGTAATTCGAATTAGAGTTAAAAGCGTGGGATGCTTGATATAGAAAATATTACAATCATTCTATTGGCAACTACCTATGTACAGAGGGTTATGAAAGTGAAGCAAAATGCATCCCACGCTTTTAACTCTAATTCGAATTACTCTATTTGTATCTTAATTTTTGTTATAATTCTGTTCTGAGGTAGTTGACTATGACTGATCGTTCGATTTGCTATTACTTCATTATAGGTCTCTTTGTCATTAAAATTTATTTTATACTTTTTAGTTCGATTAGCAATAAAAGCGTGTTTTTTAGTTTTTTAAACTATTTTTTATTTCCCTCATGAAGTGAATACATTTTTGTTTTCTTGAAATTTCGCTTATTGCACAATTTTGTTTCACTTAAATTTAAGGCCTGGAGTGTAAATTTGTTCACTCAAAAGTTAGCAATTTTTTGCTCCAAGTGATGTTCACATTTCTTTATTCATTTTAACGTGATTTGAACTTTAATGTTCTTAATGCCCTAAGCTATGCGAAGCCATTAAACGAAAGAAGGTCAGCAGCTGGCACTTTTCTGGTCTGCGATTTATTTTGATTTTCTCTTTTTCCATCAGATGCTTGGTGTCTGGCCAAAACACTAGAAAATAACACAGAATCGCTGAAGAAATTGAATGGTGCAGTGATTTGTGAAGGCACGACAACATTCATTTTTTTGCTATAATTTAGTTAATTAATTTTAACTGTTGTTGTTAAACAAATATTTAAAACATTTTTATACTAACTACCACTTTTTTAATTGAGTAATTGAGTTCTTACTCTTTCGTATATAATTTTTTTAATTCCAGATTTTAATGCCGTTGATTGCCACTTATTGTGTATTTAAGTATTTATTGAAATGCCATTAGCTGTGTTTATTTTTTGCTACTTTAAGAGTTTTTTTATTTTGCATTTGACTGTTAAATATTTCATTTGCAGCCGAGAAATGCATCCATTTAGCACAATTAATGAGTTGCATGTGTGTCATTTACGTGCTGTGTGTGTGTGTGTCTGTGTGCGGTTGTGTGCTTGTGAGTGCACTTGTAGTGGCATCAGCCAAAGTGCCACTCGGTAGCAATTCGATGGATGTTCTTTTAATTTTATCGCACTTTGATTGCACGGCACGTCACTATTGTAAGAGCAGACAATTGCGGATATCCACACACATCATCAGAAAACAACAATAAGCCTACAAGTAGCGAAAAAGAGGAGAGAAATTGAGAGAAACCAAAAACAATAATAGGCATCTTAATTCAGCTGTAGCCAGTTGTTTCTAATTCTGTTTAATGCAATGTGGTGCGATGCTTAATTGAGGTGTACACAGTAGTGAGCAATATGTTAGCAATTTTTTTCTGTTTAGACGTATAGGGTTTGATTGAAAAGTAATGAGCCTTATTTTTTTAAGCAGTTTTATTAAACCTTTTGGTTTATACAACTAATATTCTTCAAAATAGGACCCTTGAGCGTCAATACACCGCTGGTAGCGGTCCTTCCACTGCAGGAAACATTTTCTAAACTCATCCGCCGGAATCGCGTTCAATTCGGCTGTCACAGTTTTTTGGATCGCCTCGACAGAGTCGTAACGCCTCCCTTTCAGCTTTCTTTTCAGGCGCGGGAACAAGAAGAAGTCCGGAGGGGACAGGTCTGGGCTGTAGGGAGGGTGGGAAAGCACCGGAACCCCCATCTTCGCTACTGCAGAGGAGCAGAGGAAGGCGGTGTGCGCCGGCGCATTTTCGTGATGAAGGGTCCAATCGCGGTTTTTCAGCCGAAGGAGCACTTCAATGTTCAATGTTCGGTCAATGTTCAAAAATTCACGAACCCGGTTCACATCTTCGTCTGTTTGCGTCGTCGAAGGCCATCTAGATCGCTGTTCGTCTTCAACGTCCTCCCGGCCTTCCTTGAACGACTTGTGCCACCGTTTTACCTGGGCACTGGACACAGATTGGTCCCCGTTAGCCTCCTTGAGTAGCCCAATGGTTTCGGTACTCGTTTTGTTTAGCTTTACGCAAAATTTTGATCGAGTAACGTTGCTCCAACGATCGCTGCATTTCCGCCACTGCAAAATCCTAACACACTTTTAAAACAGCTTGACTGCACCGCTGTTGCCAGCGAACTGGGACCGGTTTCTAGTGGAATGGGAAGGTCCAACGATCATTTTCCCCACCAGCCGATTCGGCTGATCGCTTGGCAGACGCTCCGCGCGGGAAGGCTCATTACTTTTCAATCAAACCCTGTAGATCTACATTTTCATATATATGTAACTACATGCATGCATGCATTTGGGGTATAACAGCGAGTAAAAAGAGTAGAGACAAATGACCACCACGACCACGCTTACATTTTCCATAACCGAATTGCAAAGTGGCTGCCCTATGTCCTTGAAAGCCTCCCGAATTCCATCTTTGAGGTCTTGAATCGACCCTGGGATGTTGGCGTAGACCTTTTCTTTCACGTGGCCCCAAAGAAAAAAGTCACAAGGTGTTAAATCACAAGATCTCGGTGGCCATTTGTGACCGCCTCTTCGAGAGATAACACGGTCCGGCAACTTTTCCCGTAAAAAATCAATGGTTTCGTTGCTTGTGTGGCACGTAGCGCCATCTTGTTGAAAATAAACATTGTCCAGATCAATACCATCCAATTCTGGTCATAAAAAATCGTTGATCATATCTCGATAGCGCAATCCATTCACCTGTAACACCTGTTATTGGGAAACCCTTTATTTACAGGTTTTTTATACCAATTTCTTTTTCATTAATGATGTATCAAAGTATAGTTCATACTACAATAAAGGTAAGTGTGGCACAAGGTGGCCCCTTTCACCCTTGCTTTTTAACTTCTTTATCTCGACGCTCCCTTAACCACCAGAGCCAGTTTCACTGGTCTCCTATGCTAATGATTGTTCGATAAAGACATCGCTGACTTATGTTCCAAAGTGAATGTTTATCTCGCCAGGCTTTGTCGCCTTTTCACTGCAAATAATCTCCAGCTATCCCCCACTAAATCCACAACAACCCACTCTACCACTTCGACGAAGGAGGTTAAACGGCAGCTTAAGCAGAAAGTCGAGGTTGCATGACAGTGGATCGCCTTGTCTGAAACCTTGAACGGTATTGCATGGCTCGGAGGGGTTATTTCCTACATTGACGGAGCTGGTTGTGTTGCTCAACGTCATTCTGCAAATCCGTATGAGCTTCGCTGGTATACCGAACTCAGACATGGTGGCGTATAGGCAATCCCTTATCGGGCTATCGAACGCAGCTTTATAGTCGACAAAGAGATGATGGGTGTCGACTTGCTTTTCATGGGTCTTTTCCAGGATTTGGCGTAATGTGAAGATCTGGTCGATGGTGGACTTACCGCGTCTGAAGCCGCACTGATAAGGCCCGATCAGTGTTTTGGCAAAGAGCTTAAGTCTTCCACATAAGACGCTAGACAGGACCTTGTAAGCGATGTTTAGAAGACTGATGCCCCTGTAGTTGGTGCAGATCGTCGGGTCACCCTTCTTCAGTACAGGACAAAGAACACTGAGATTCCAATCGTCGGACATGCTTTCTGCTAGCCGTATTTTGCGGATGAGCTGAGCTCCCTATCAGCAAATCGCCGCCAGTCTTGAACAATTCCGAGGGCAAGCCGTCAACGCCAGCCGCTTTGTTATTCTTGAACCGTTGAATGGCAACTCTGACTTCATCATGACTAGGTGGTTGAACGTCCAAATTATCGTCGATTGGTGGTATCGTTTCATCTTCTACTGGGGCGGAATTGTGTGCGTCATCGCCAGCAAGTAAATTGCAGAAGTGTTCCCTCCATATACCCAGTGTGGACTGTGTATCCATAACCAGATTTCCGTTTTTATCCCTGCAGGCTCCGGTCCTGAAACCTTGTGTCAGATGCTTGATTTGTTGATAGAATTTTCGAGCATCATTCCTGCACCTTTACTCTTCTAACAGCTCACCCTCACGCTTCTCCTGTTCTCATTTCTTGCGTCTGAAGAGGCGCCTCTTCCGATCTCTTTTCCTTGTAGTTATCTCGCACGGTCCGTGTTGCAGATGACTGCAGAGTTCCTTTGTAAGCTGCGTTCTTCGCTGCAGTAGCTTCGGGACACTCTTCGTCGTACCATTAGTTTCGTTTAGGTGGGCGTTGGAACCCAATGGTTTTTCAGCGGCAGCTCGCATAGAGCGGGATATATGTGCCCGAAGTCCGCCTGCGTCTGCACGTAGAGAATCGTGGAGGAGCAACTCCCAGAGGTCAGCGGAATAAGTTTCGGCAATCCGTTGTGATAGCAGCTTAGCGACGTCTAGCTTTCATTGCGTAGTGGGGCGCACGTTCCTCGCATTGCATAACCGCATGCGTATCTTAGGTGCTACAAGATAGTGGTCAGAGTCGATGTTCACTCCACGGAACGTTCACACATCCTGCACACTTGAAGTAGGCCTTCGGTCGATCACAGCATGATCAATTTGGTTGCGCGTTCTTTGATCAGGGGACAGCCCGGTGGCCTTATGAATGTTGATGTGTTAGAATCTGGTGCTACTAACTACCATATTTCGCGCCGCAGCGAAGTCAATCAGCCTTAGACCATTGTTCGATGAGGTCTCGTGGAGGTTCTCGCCTAACCTTTGCGTTGAAGTCCCCGAGTATGATCTTCACGTCGTGGGGTGGGCAGCGGTCATATACTTGCTCGAGTCTCGCATAGAAATTGTCTTTGATGGCATCGTCCTTTTCCTCCGTTGGGGCGTGCGCGCAAATCAGGCTTATGTTGAAGAGCCGTGCCTTGGTACGAATTGTGGCTAGCCTATCGCTCACAGGTGTGAACCTAAAGACGTGGAACCAACATTAATATCAGCAGCAGGAGCTCCATTCTTAAGAAATATTTAAAAAAGAATACAATGAGAAACTCATCCAGAATCTATAATCGAAATTCCAGAAAATCGATGCAGCTCTTCTCCAGAAAAAACGGCTTTTATAACATAATATATAGCATTATTATCGATATCAAGTGTTGGTATAGATTAAGGAGTGTATACTTTTTTCTAGAACTCACTTGCATATTATAAATTGGTTACTCGTGTACTTTAACTTATGATTTGTGTTGATTTGCTGGTTTTACAAATCACTTAAATTCTTTTTAGCAGTAAATTTTCAAAAGTATAAGTAAAATTAAAGTGCTAGATATGACTACGTGTCAAAGGATCACTTAACGGTTTTAGATATCATAAAATCTCTGTTTGTTTGCTGGTTATTTTTTATGTGTTTTCTATTTTTTTATATTCGAGCAAGTACATATTTTTTACCTTTCCTCATCTATCCGGCGGAAATACGCAATTTGTGCATATTTTATTGCAAATATGGCATGATATTTATTTTTGTATATTTTTGTTATATTTTTTTGTTTTGTTTATTCTTGTTTTTTTCGCGCAATTTTTTATAGCTACACATTCTCTCACATAACTGTTTATATTTTATATTTCAATATATTTTTATATTGCCAAGTTTGTCTGGTTCAATGAGCTCAGCATACAAATCTATGTTGTTATTGCGGCGTGCAAGCATACAAACGTTTCAACTGCTTTTATAGAAATATTTTTATTTATTTTTCATTTGTGTATGCAGGAAAATTGGCTTGGCTGTTTTTGTATTTCATTTTAATGTGACATTTATTAAATTGTACTTTATTTATTAATCTCTACTTAGCAAAAGGAGCTCGATTTAGTTTTTAGTACACAGAGTGAAAGTTGAAAAACTTACTTGAAGTTTTTATATCGTTTTTCTGTTGCTTCGGTTTCAATTTATGCGACCGATGTTAAAAACTATTTTCTATTTGTCTGTACACTTTATGTTGGTTTTGTTGGATTCACGGCTAGAGACGGCTTAATCGCAAATTGAGAAAATTGGAGTTCCCTCGACAACCTGTGGTCTGCTCCTGGAAACACGGGCTTTGCGTCAACACAGCGCATTGATTGAGAATTCCAACAACAAATAAAAAAGTAAAAAAATTTATACACATATTCCATTACTGTACTTGTCTACGACTTTTAGGCGCCACACACATTACAAAAACTACAAAAAAAAGATGTTTACTCTATTTAAAAAAAATCAAAAAAATCTTTGCATAACTGATGAAAACAACAAAAACTGCAGTTATTTTCCACGAATTTCATTTATTTCATTTGGGTTTTTTTGCAAATCGTATCGAATGTGAAAGGGGTAAGAAATTATTTAGTTACAAAGTGATTGTCTTCAGTGTTACAAGTAATCTCAGATTTTAATAAAAAAAATGCCAGGAAAACGAGTTTCAAAAAATATTATTCAATTAGTGTATTTCAATCACTACAAAGGCAAATCAGCCAGAGAAATCGCCAATATGTTCTCCCTCAAAATTAGAACTGTATATAATACGCGACGTGCCCTTTATATGTCGGGATTAGAGAACAAAAACAAAATTTTAATCATCGAAAATCGCTTTATTGTTTTTCAAAATATTCTCCATGAAGATCTATACACTTTTGCATGCGTTTGAACCAATTGTCGAAGCACTTTTGCCACTCTGAATGAGGTACCTCCAAAACATGCATTCTGAATGCCGCAACCGCTTCTTCAGGTGTCGAAAAACGTTGACCTCTCTGTTTGTTTTTTACGTACGGGAATAAAAAGAAGTCATTCGGTGCCAAATCAGGACTATATGGCGGATGACCCATTAATTCGATGTTTTGGGTGCTCAAAAATGCAGTTGTTTGAGCCGATGTGTGAGAGCTCGCATTGTCCTGGTGAAGAGTGATCCTTCTTTGGCGATTGGTTTTCCTAATTTCTTGGAAGACAACTGGCAAGCAAATGGTTGTGTACCACTCAGAATTTACTGTTGGCGGTTGCGACATGTCCAGTTTTTCCGAAAAAACAGGCGACCATTTGCTTGGAAGTGCTTCGTGCGCGAACAACTTTTGTTGGATTTGGCTCATCTTGAAATACCCATACAGTCGACTGCTGTTTACTTTCGGGCTCATACGCGTAAATCCATGATTCATCACCTATCACGATGTCATAAACGTGTTTCGAAGCCCCGCGATCGTATTTCCTTCGACCAATCGACACGATCCTTTTTTTGAGCGATTGACAAATTGTGTGGGATCCAACGCGAACAAATTTTTTTGACAGTCAAATGTTTATGCAATATTGAATGTATGCTAGTCCCACTAATGCCTAAGATTTTCTAAATCTCACGATAGGTCACATGACGATCTTGCAATATCAGTTCGCGCACAGCATCAATGGTTTTCGGAACAACAACTGATTTTGGACGACCTTCACGAAATTCGTCTTGGAGTGAACTACGACCACGATTGAATTCACCATAGCATCGATAAACACTGGTTCTTGATGGAGCTTCATCGCCAAAAAATGAATTAAGTTCATCCATGCAATGTTGCTGAGTTAATCCACGTCGAAAGTTGTAAAAAATAATCGCACGAAAATGTTCACGATTTAATTCCATTTTTGGACCGAACTGAATCTTTTAAGTTACTGTAAACAACACAAATAGCTCTGGTATTTCAAAACGTTCTGAGTACGTAAAAGCCAAAAAATGTCAAACTTTGCGATACAGCTGTCAGTTGCCAGATTGCAACACCAGGGTTGCCAAATCCCGAAATATAAAAGGCACCCCTCGTATAATAAACCGTGCTGAAAATGAAGAAAGACTCGAGTTGAAAGGATCTATAGGCAGGCGAAAAAAAGTGACGCAGCGAATTGAACGTAAAATTATTAAAACTATTTATAATAACCCGCAAAGCAGTACAAGAGGATTAGCTCTTCAAGCGGAAAAAGACTACAGGTTAAGAGTGTCCAACTGGCGTACAAGATACAGCTCGTATTATTATCTAAAGCAAAAAATTCAAATGGATTTCTAATTGTCATGATTTTTTATTCTGAATGAACTAAGAAAACTGAGATAAATTCCAAAATTTCAACTTTTTGGAGGTTTTAAAGAAAAAAATGCCTTTCTATAAAAAAAAAATTCACTTCAACTTGGTATACAAATTTATCTATTTTTTTTATCTATTTTGTTAGTTCAAATAGAAGAGAATTTAATACTGAAGGGAACAAGCTATGATTCATTTCAAAAGGTTCATTAGTTTTTTTTCATTCATGCACGCCAATTCAAAGAAATCATAAAAATGAAAAGTCGAGAAAAGAAGATAAAGTTTGTACTATAGCTGTCCGGTCACAGCGTAACTACCTAACGCTCGCCTATCTTTGGCTTTGTATCTACGGAAATATTGAGAATTAGGCTCTGTAACTTTGTGTGAATATTCTGAAATATATTAGGAATCGCTTAAAATGAAAAAAAAAAAATGATTTTTTTGACCTTATAAATAGATTTATCATAACCTAGACCACTCTCACAATTGTGGACACAAAACCAAAACAAAATTCGGCAAATTTTCGTCAAAATTTCAATTGGGTACGCAGTTTTATAGCTCATTAAATTTGAATGAAATTAAGTGCAAATTTGGAAATACTCAAAATTCTCATGATCATTTCTTTTCTGGCGATTTTTTTTAGATGGAGCAATCTGAATTATCCCAGTTTTTTCATTTTCTTGTGCCATATATAGTAATTTGTTTACTCAATTCAAAGCAAAATATTTATGCTGACTATCTGGTGAGCATCTGCTTTTATATTTGATCTGAAAAAAAAAAAAATAAATAAATAAATAAATATAAAAACAAAATATTTCTCAATACAAAAAAGTTACCCCTACCTGATTTAACTCATAAATAATTGGGGTGATTCGTGGAAGAAATAATCTTTGCAGTCACATTTAGATGCCCCTGGGTGTGATATTAAGCCTCACAACGCCTAGTAAAGCAAAGACTTTCCTTTGAGAAAATGCGAAAAGAGTCAACAACAGCGAAATTTATATATTTATATATATTACGACGAAATATGTAAAAGTAAAACTAAAACAATAAGTGTAAGAAATACGGAATTACACGAAATTTCTGCAAGTGTGAGTATTCGCACAAAAAGCTAAAAAAAAGCAAAACTAAAATTGATGACAAAAAACAAAAAAAAAACATTTGTGCTGTCAGCTTAGCTGCTGCTGTCTGCGCTCCAGCCAATACGAGTATGCCTAGGTAGGCCTGCCTTTTTTGTCTTATTATATTTACTGCGCACTGCAGGCATTCACACAGTAATACAATTACAATAAGGTAAATAAGGAGTAAAAAATGGGGGAAAATATTGGATAATGCTAGATTACATTTCGACTGCGGTTTGTATTTCCCCGACTGAACAAACAGATGAGAAAAATTGCGGCTGTACTAAATATAATAAAATAACTGCAGCAGCATAAGCACACACATGCAAGTGTAGTATGTGTATGTGTATGTATATGTATATGTATATTGCAAGTATGTGTGCAGTCGTATCTATTTTAGTATTCACAAATAATTGTAGCTTTGTATGGATTTGTATGGTATTTGTATGCGCGTGAGCTTCAAAGGGAAAAATAAATGAGAAGAATCGAAATGAGCCGGTTGGGGAAAATAAAAGAAAAGGTTTTATGTGGATACAGGGTATTTGCGTAAATACCGAGGCTGGATATAAAAATGTTGGATGTAATAAGTGTATGTGTGTGTGCATGTGCGGAGAATTCAATGAATTCCTTTGACATTTCTCTATTGAAATAAAAAAGGGGTTCTGCAAGCTTTCAGGCACAAGTAAACAAAAAATAAAATAAAAAACTGCAAAACAGCCGAATAAAAGTGAAACTCAGCTGAGGCAGTTCTTTATAGGATCAGTAAGCTAGAAGACATCCATATACAGGGTCCGGCACTCCCAGCGTAATCAACTTCTAACCGCTCGCGCAGCTGATGCTGGGGCATCAGGAGTCTATTAGTTGGCTAAATGACAGTCCGGAGTATTGTTTATAAGCGCGCGGAAGAATGTCGCCGAGAGCAAACGCGACAAAAGAAAATCGGTAATGGATTTCAAATGTAATAGTGTGATTGCATTATATTTGGCAGGAAAAGCACAACCAGCGATTGATAGTGAGCTCGAGCACTTTAAAGGAAATAAAGTTTTTGTTTATCGCACCACTACTCGTTACAATGAAACTGGTAGCATCGCGAAACGTCATAGAGGTGGTCATCAAAAGACTGCAACGTTGAAAATTGAGTAGTTCGTAAACTCCCAAAATGATAGGGTTTATTTGATCGACCCTTTATACAAGAATTTGAGTCATCGATTGGCCATCAGGAGGCAGCAACCGCCACAGGTAATGGTTTGTACTGCTGTAACCACAGATGGGCGCTATCCAATTGTTTTTATCGAGCCTGGCGTCAAGGTAAATGCGAAATATTATCGGGAAAGTATTCTGAAGGTTGTTTTGAATCCGTGGACAGACAAATAATTCGGTGGCAGACCATGAACGCTTCAACAGGAGTTGGCACCGCCTCACAATGCTCGAGTGAATCAAGAATGGATAAAAAAGAACGTTCCGAACTCCATAACGTCCACACAATGGCTCTCAAATTCACCAGACGCGAAACCGATGAAACTAGAGTTAGGCCATTTTGAAGTGCAAGGTCCGAAATAAAATATTTACCAGTCTCGAGGCGCTGAAATTGGGGCCAAAATACTTGCAAGTCACATTCGGGCTGATTGCGACTCGTTTCTGGACCGTCATGGTGGTCATATCGAGAAAAAGTAAATGGATTCTTAATTTTGTATTATTTTCACAAATTTTTTACTTTGAATAAAAGTAATTTTCAAACCTAAATTTGTGGCCTTTTTAATTGGTTACACTTCTAGTGCCGGACCCTGTAAATGCAAAAGAAATTTACAAAACTATTTTGTCTTTCAAGCTAAAATTGAATGCAAAGCGGTTTAGAACATTAATGACCGGAATCTTGACTTTCTTGCAGCGCGTGATAATTAAAATTTTCAGTTTTTCGGAGTAGAAGGTAGAAAAATCTTCTTGTTATTTCATCTTAAGCTTTTCAAAACAAACACACTTGGTAGGTAATCAATTGGCAATCCAAGAAACAAAAAAACTATGCTATAATATAAGTGTAGGCTGATCGTGCCAGTGCATTGAAAATATGGGGACACAAATCTTCTTTATCATCTTGGCATTACAGTCCGGGCGGACCATTGCCTCCTCTATGCCATTCTTCTCGACAGCCCGTTTTCGCTCTATGTTGTGAGATTTTCATCTTTCGTACGTCGTTTTCTATGCCTTGCAACCATCGCCTCCTTGGCCGACCTCTCCTTCTTGCTCTTTTAGGGTTTGCTTCAAATACTTTTTTGGTCGTTCTTTCGCTGCTCATTCTTAAAACGTATCCATACCACCGCAATCTTTGGAACTTTATAAACCGCGTTACATTTCCTTCCGCGATTAAAACACTGAGCTCGTGGTTATACCTTATGTACCTTCTTCTAATCGTATAGGGCCGAATATTCTTCTAAGAATTTTTATTTCAAATCGCATCAATAAATTCACGTCATTAACTTTAAGGGCCCAAGTTTCACAGCAGTAGGTGAGAACCGGTCTGATTGTAGTTTTCAATGAAAACTTCATTTGAAGACAAAAAAATTACGATTTTCAGACTATGATAGTTATAAGATATATCTTCAGATGGGCGTACCAAAACATAGTGTACGTATTTAAGCTATTAACTTTATTCAACCAAAAAAGGTGGGGGGTAATACGTGCATCAAGTTTCGGTGAGTTTTATTAGAAGAAAAAAGGACCGCCAATTTTTGTAAATTTTTCTTTCGTCGAATTTTATTTCTTTGTTTTGGTTTCATCATTTGTACCAAATGTAAGTAATATGGTTTTATTTAAGACAGAGATACTATGTTTTTTTCGATCGAAAGTTAATATTATACTACTGTGGGCAAAAAGTAAGGTCAATTTGGTTGTAAAATGAAATACACTTATGCCAACGATGTTTCCTATCCCCGAAACATGCCAAATAGCCCATTTCCGGTATAGCCATCAGCACCTTTTTCGATTCAGCTTTTATCTCCTCAATCAACTCGAAACGCGTTCCCCGGAGTGGTCTCTTGAGTTTTGGGAATAGCCAGAAGTCACACGGAGCCAAATCAGGCGAATACGGTGGTTGCGGAACGATATGCGTGGAATTTTTGGCGAAATGGTCTCGAAGAACGAGTGCAGTGTGAGACGGTGCATTATCGTGATGCAAAAACCAAGAGTTGTTGGCCCATAATTCTGGTCTTTTTAGACGAATTGCTTCACGTAAACGACGCATAACGCTCAAATAATATTCCTTATTAACAGTTTGGCCAGGTGGAAGGAATTCATAGTGCACCACACCACGAAAATCTAAAAAAACTGTCATCATGACCTTTAGTTTTGAACGACTTTGACGTGCTCTTTTCGGTCTGGCCCCGCCTTTAGCACGATATTCGCTTGATTGGTTGGTTGTTTCAGGGTCGTAAGCATAAATCCAAGTCTCATCTCCCGTAATGATGCATTTGAGCTTGTCCTGATAGTCTGAAAGCATTGTTTCACACACATCAACGCGACGACTTTTTTCCAAGAAATTGAGAGGTTTCGGTACCAAACGAGATTTGACTTTTCGTAGGCCCAAATGGTCTTTCAAAATGGTTTTCACAGATCCTTCTGATATTCCGATCATATCAGTAAGGTCTTTAACAGTCAACCGACGATGTTTGAGCACTAACTCCTTCACTTTATTGACGTGTTGGTCATCTGTGCACGTCGATGGTTGTCCGGAGCGCTCCAAGTCATCAACACGTTCTCGACCCTCTTTGCAGTCTTTGTACCACTTATAAACATTTTTCTGCGACATGGTCGAATCACCAAATGCCTTCTGCAACATGCTAAACGTTTCGGCAGCCGAAATTTCATTCTGCAAACAAAATTTGATGGCACTTCTCTGCTCAATCAAATCAGACATTGAGAAATCGAAAAATGCACTCTTGGTCGTTTGGTAAACACAAGCGTAAATATATTACTGATAACGACATTCACATGAAAGTTAGCCCAGAGGTTATTAACAGTGCTGCCAACTCATGAAAAAAAAAACTAGAGCGAAATTTGAATCCCTTGAAGTTTGACAAATAAATTCACCTTACTTTTTGCCCACAGTACTGGCAATGCTTTGAGCTCTGTTTTGCTCTCTTATCCTTAAATCGGCCTTCAGCTCACAAAATAAAATTACGAAAAATAAGTTTCGAGTAAATGAAATACTTAATTTAAGGTATTGAATTATTTCCAGTCTATGCGATTGATTTTATTTATAAATACTTAGAGTTATAAGCAATGCGCATAAAAAAAGGAATATATTTCTAGTTATCGCTTTTTCTTCTTTAACGGAAGATTTAACGAACAGCCATCTTCCTTTTCATCCTACTTCTCATTGCCTGCCTTTCATTGGTTAGGTGCTGCCAGTTGACTTATAATTATAAAAGATTATGGAATACTTAATCAAAATACCTTTCAGCTGCATTGCGCTTAAAATGTTTTTTATATGTGAAAATTCTGCCTGCACATGTTTTTGCTAGCATGAATTGTAAAAAAACTAGGCGATTGTGCTGAAAGTCATAGGATATAGGTACTTGTCACAGTATGTTACGCTAGGAGGCGCTGGAGTAGAGGCATTTAAAAAGTTACTATTAAATAACTCCGGAAATCTTATGATTTCTCTTCACAAAGGCCATAACTGCAGCGCACTGCAGTTTTTTTGCAAGTTTATTGGGTCGGATAAACCAGACGGTAAAAATTTTTTTCTAAATATTGATCTCTGAAATATCTCATACAATCAACTATTCTAAATATGACCGTTTTGATGTGAAACATCTATTGGCTCACTTGTAAACCGAATCGTTGGCGTGGCGACGCTTGCCGTGGTGACGGGTCGCCACGCTATACTAAGGTATACATATATAAATTTTATGTGTAGTAGTATGAGAAGTGCTAAGCCAATTTCAAAGGAACAACTCACAAATGATGTGGGTTAAAGTGTGTTAGTATGTGTGCCATGTTAGAGAGACAAATGTAGAGTAGCGGCAAGTTGGATGCTCGTGAGTGCTTAGTAAATGTTGATGCGTTATGTGTTTTTGAATGTGTTCGGTAATTTGCTATGTAGATAATAGGAATTTGATTACAGAGAATTCATGGGAAACTGGAAGGCTGGCTAGACTGGGCACCTTTGAGGCGAGCTCTCTGTGCGAAGAAATGACGAAGGTCAGTGTTTGAGTTGAAAAATATCAAAAGGTCACAGAAAGCAGATCCACAGCAGAAAGAAGTTTCATTACTCAATTATTTAAACCAAGTGGAACTATTTTGCAATGCCAAATTTATTGCTTTATTAATTCGAAATGAACAGTGCAAACTTATTTAATAGCAAATTCGAGATATGCCAGCTCGTAATGAGCAAAAGTTGAAATTGAATAAAAAGTTTAAGCCTATGGAAGAAGGCATATTTTAAAGACACATTTTGATTATCATACAAAGTGACACAAAATTAATCATGCTATCGGATTATTTATATTTTTTACAAATAGTGCAGTACGTCAATCATAATTGAAATTTGTGAAGTGTAGAGCTGCTGTATAAAAACAGACAAGCAATGGCGGGCGTAAAGGTCAAAAGTCATCACTCAAAATAATTTCTTTATTTATTATTTTTTTAATTTTATTTAATAATTTTCAAATACAAATCTGGATGATTAATTTTGCGCCACCTGAAAATTCAAAAATTCCATCACTCAAAGTCATTTTTTTATTTAATTTTTTTTTTAATTTTATTCAATAATTTTCAAATACAAGACTAGATGATTAATTTTGCGCCACCTGAAAATTCAAAAAATTTCATCAATCAGTCACTTTTTTATTTAATTTTTTTTTTAAATTTTATTTAATAATTTTCAAATACAAAACTGGATGACTAATTTTGCGCCACCTGAAAATTCAAAAAATTTCATCACTCAAAGTAATTTTTTTATTTACTTTTGTTTAATAATTGCCAAATACAAAACTGGATGATTTATTTTGCGCCACCTGAAAATTCAAAAAATTTCATCACTCAAAGTAATTTTTTTATTTACTTTTATTTAATAATTTTCAAATACGAAACTGGATGACTAATTTTGCGCCACCTGAAAATTCAAAAAATTTCATCACTCAAAGGCATTTTTTTATTTAATTTTTTTTTTTTAATTTTTTTTTTTTAATTTTGTTTAATAATTGTCAAATACAAAACTGGATGATTAATTTTGCGCCACCTGAAAATTCAAAAAATTCCATTACTCAAAGTTATTTTTTTATTTAATTTTTTTTCAATTTTATTTACTAATTTTCAAATACAAAACTGGATGATTAATTTTGCGCCACCTGAAAATTCAAAAAATTTCAGCACTCAAAGCACACTTCAAAAAGTATTTCAATTGCAAATCAACAACAATCCAAGAGAATCTACTACCAAATATGGAACAACAAAAGAGGCTGTATTTGTGAGATATCTTGATAATATTTCATCCAATACTTCTGTAACGTACTTTAGTTATCATCGACCAATCGCCACAGTAATACCGGCAGAGGAAACAGCGAATATAACTATTACTAAAGTCACTGATGAAAATATTTAAATTGTGGCTTGATATTAATATCGAATTTTGATATCACATGTAAATAAATGTTTATTAAATAAAGGTACCATTTTCTGTAAGAAATTCATAATACTTCATTTTTTCATTAGGCTATATTTAATTTCTGTAATAATATTATCTTTTATGCATATTACTTGTACACACACGTTGTTTCACATCTGCCAGGCGTCCCATGACGGCTCACATTTTTTTTTGTTTTTCTGAGTAAGGTCCAAATCAGGTCATTAATATGTATGTATATTTGGAATGTCTCGACCTTAGAGTCCAAAGAAATTCGTCAACCTTACCAGGTGTGCAATCAAGAACTCACAAAAATTGGATTGTAATCCAATGAAAGGAATAGGAAAATATGCATACACATGCACACAAACGCTCTCAGTTACATACATATAAATGTTCTACGTACATGTAGAAGCAGTAGATAACTCATACGCACCGACGAACTAACGAGAAAGGCTGCCTTCGAAGTATATCGCAGCGAATGAATGACGCCAGTCATCAGTATCGACAACGCCAATTTACCTATCAACGCTGAAAGGCCTAATTGAACGCTTAATTACTGCTATAGTAAAATAAGCTATACGCGCATACAAACATACGAGCTTACAGCGCAACACAATTTCCACACTACTGGCGTATGAGTTGTGATCACGTAACGCTTGTGGAGTGGAAAATAAAATACGTAATACTATGGTCATGACGTGTTGTTATCTAATACTTTTAAAAATACAAATACATATAAGTGAGTCCATAAATCCATAGTAAAGGAGTGGGAAGTAATAGAAATGACTCGCATGCGAAAATGCTAGCTTGACGTGTATTAAGGAAATGGAAAGTAGGTTTTGCGAATTTATGTGGGCGAAGGGCTGCCTAATTCGCTTTTGTCATGACATGTACATTTGCCTGTTTAAGCTATTTATATTGTTATTTTATTTACTTTCTTATATTCATTTTGCCACGTACATGTCCGTATATTGGTGTGTGTGTGTGTGGGTGTGGCTGTATGTGTGTTTGCGCGTTTCAATTTCACTGATGATTGGCAGCATGAATATATTCATAAGTATTGACGTGCTTGAGTAAAGGAATTCTTAGCAAAATGATAAAAGTTAGAGGAACTATAATACAAGCACATTTGTGTCAATACTGAGGCAATATTTTGTGCGCGTATGTATGTGCGGATGCACACAAATGTATACCCTGTAGTGAGGCTTATTAGCTTTGGACTAGCCTATTACCAGTTTGCTTTGCGTTAGACGTAGTTCGTATTCTATCTTCATCATATTTTTTAACTTTTTCGTTCCCGCTGAGCGGATTTTGGCTCAAAAATATATTTTTTTTTTATAAAAGCCTTTTTTTATTTTAATTTTTTTTTAAATATTAAGCAATATTTAATAAATTTGATAAAAGTACTCAAATCGGTTGAAAGGTTTTTGATTTGTTGCGACTTGAAAGTTAATTAATGTTAATCAATATACAATTTTTTAATCAAAAAGTGCTGAGTAAAAAATTTGAAATTTTGAGGAAATTTTTCTGATTTGTTTTTTAAGTTGAATTAAATTAATTTTTGCGGTTTTTATTGTGTTTTTGTTAATACAAAATTTTTTTATAAAAAATTGCTAAGTGAAAAGTTTGAAATTTTGATGAAATTTTTCTGAGGTTTTTTTTCATTTGAATTAAATTAATTTTTGCGGTTTTTATTGATTTTTTTAATATAAAATTTTTTAATCAAAAATTGCTGAGTAAAAAATTTGAAATTTTGAGGAAATTTTTCTGATTTGTTTTTTAAGTTGAATTAAATTAATTTTTGCGGTTTTTATTGTGTTTTTGTTAATACAAAATTTTTTTATAAAAAATTGCTAAGTGAAAAGTTTGAAATTTTGATGAAATTTTTCTGAGGTTTTTTTTCATTTGAATTAAATTAATTTTTGCGGTTTTTATTGATTTTTTTAATATAAAATTTTTTAATCAAAAATTGCTGAGTAAAAAATTTGAAATTTTGATAAATTTTTTTTTTCATTTGAATTAAATTAATTTTTGCTGTTTTTATTGATTTTTTTTGATATAAAAATTTTTTAATCAAAAATTGCTGAGTAAAAAATTTGAAATTTTTGTGAAATTTTTTGTATTTTTTTTTTCATTTGAGTTAAATTAATTTTTCCGGTTTTTATTGATTTTTTTTTAATATAAAATTTTTTAATCGAAAATTGCTGAGAAAAAAGTTCGAAATTTTGATGAAATATTTTTTATTTGTTTTTTAATTCAAATTAAATTAATTTTTGCGGTTTTTATTGATTTTTTTTTAATATAAAATTTTTTAATCGAAAATTGCTGAGAAAAAAGTTTGAAATTTTGATGAAATATTTTTTATTTGTTTTTTAATTCAAATTAAATTAATTTTTGCGGTTTTTATTGATTTTTTTTTAATATAAAATTTTTTAATCGAAAATTGCTGAGAAAAAAGTTCGAAATTTTGATGAAATATTTTTTATTTGGTTTTTAATTCAAATTAAATTAATTTTTGCGGTTTTTATTGATTTTTTTTTAATATAAAATTTTTTAATCGAAAATTGCTGAGAAAAAAGTTTGAAATTTTAATGAAATATTTCTGATTTTTTTTCATTTGAATTAAATTAATTTTTGCGGTTTTTATTGATTTTTTTTAATATAAAAATTTTTTAATCAAAAAATGCTTAGTAAAAAATTTGAAATTTTTGTGAAATTTTTTTATTTTTTTTTTCAAGTTGAATTAAATAAATTTTTGCGGCTTTTATCGATTTTTTTTAATATAAAATTTTTTAATCTAAAATTGCTGAGAAAAAAGTTTGAAATTTGAATGAAATTTTTTTAATTTTTTTATTTGAATTAAATTCAATTTTTTATATAATTTTTTTTTAAGCTTGGCTTTGCATGATTTTGTAGCAGAACGCACTAAATTTTCATATAAAGATATTACAATAAAATAATAAACAAATAAATATCCAAAACTTGTCAATAACTGCCTGTGTTTTCGTTATTCAACGCACTGTACTCCTATATACACACATACATATGCATGCACGAAAAGTTTCAGATATTCCATTTAGTTAAGATACCTGCTGTTTGTTTTTGTTTGCTCAGCTCAGCTGTTGATGGCATTCAATAAAAGTAGCTTCAAAAGCTGTTGATGGTGGCGAGTGGTCACGTTTCTCTGCCACGTTACGTACGATAGTGTGAGTAATGGCGTTTTTGATCCAATTTTGTGTTTTTGTCTAGCTAATATAGCAAATATTGATATACGCATATATGTATGGGTATACATTTATATGTAAGCAGAAATAATTAGTGCTGTAAGAAACTTGAAATTACTTTATTTTGATTCTTAGCAAACTTTTGTGAACAATACAAGTAAATATGCATTGGTTAGCAGCTGAATGTATCGGCACACGCATGGCGTATGAGCAACTTATGCAAAAAGTTTTAATGACAGTTCATATATACATTGAAATACATTAATTTATATGGCAAATTGGCATGCAAGTCTTGCTGCCTATTGTGATTTATTACTTATTGCATGTGTCAATCTTTAAGTTTGCTCAACTTGTGCCGTTTTTGCTGCGGGTTACATACATACAAGTATATGAATGCGTAATGGCCAGTGTCGAAATTCCGCTGCTTCAAAGTTTGACTAATCAACGCGCCAGAAACTAGCCAATACATCTTAATCTCAGTCCACATGTTCGTCTAACTGATTGCTGTTTAATGGTAAGAAAAACTATTTCACTGTGGCCAACACACACGGAAATTCGTAAAAGTACCTAAGCACTCACGAAAGAACAGTGCAGGGTAGTGTAGCAGTGCAATTTGTGCTATGCTAAACTTCCTAATTGCTTAAACAAAAAAGTTTTTAAGTTTCTTATACTTATTTGCATCTATGTTTAGTTAGTTAATACATTTGTACGTACGATTTGCCTTTTCTTGCATTGATTTCTAACTCCATTTAATGGCCAAACTGCACCCTCTTTTAAAGCGAATAATAAAATTTAGTTCTGTGAGTATCAAACTCCTGTAAGCAGGGGAAAAATTGTATACTCGTATACTTCGGCTTACCGGCAGAGCAGCGCTTGCCTTGTATGTATGTTTGTTTTTCACTAGGAGCTCGACGTTCATGCATTGACTTAGTGCCCCAAAATACTTGTTGTAAAAACATATCATCTTTTTCCCCAGATGTCTGCAGCGAGCTATAGCATTGCTTTGGTTCATACTATAAAGTGAATTAAAAAATTCATCAAAAATTCGCCATATTTTTGAGTGCCATTACGGCTTAAAATATTTATGACCTGATAGACTATTTATCGGGACTGTTACCCTCAGTCATGACTGAGATTTTTGAAAGGTCACCCGCTATACTTAGTTGCGGCCTCAGGGTCAACTCTGACAAAACGGAGCTGATGCTATTTACCAGAAATTAGAAACCTTCACACTTTTGCTTCCCAAATTAAATAAGCCCGTTCTCCCACTTTCATCGGAAATTTGGTATCTTGTAGTGATACTTAACTCCAAACTCCATTGGAAACTACACATTGAAAATCGGGTAAACAAGGCAAGTCTTGCAAATCTATGTTCGGCGAAAAACGGGGATTCAAGCTACAAGTCGTGCTTTGGCTGTACAGCAAAGTGGTTCACCCATTTTATGCCTGGTTTGGTGGGAAGCTCTTCAGAAGGGTTGTAATATTATTGAACTGTGGAGGGTGCAAAGGACTGCATGTATTGGCATCAACGGAGCATGTAGAACTTGCTCTAGTGCAGCAGCCCTGAATGACGTTTTGCACTTACTTCGGATCCACATTTAAGTTTTTTCCATCTCTGCCCCCAGTGCAATCAGGCTAAAGGAGGTTGGTCACTGGAGTGATACGGTCTTAAGTGACACGGTGGCATTTCGGTAGCCGGAGCTCGGGTATTCTCTAAATCAGCCAGTGTATCTATTGTCTTAAAATTGCCGAATACTGCTAGTGTTTTTCAGGCAGAAGTCTTAGCGATCCTGCAGGCATGCAAAATGCTTAGGAAACGTGGGAGCAAATCAGATATTAACATTTTTTTCGATAATCAAGCAGCGATTAAGGCTCTGACGACGTCATGATGCAGAACGAAATTAGTAAACTCCTGTAAGGTGGAGATCAAATCTCTTGGGTGTGCTGGTAACATACCTCTGATATGGGTTCCAGGACATAGGAACATAGAGGGAAATGAAATTGCTGATGAGCTTGCCATGAAGGGGCCAGATTTGGTCTTAGGGACCTCCCACCCGATCAACGGCATTCACCTGTTGTTAAAGAGGAATTGCACAACTTATTTCTCAGGAGGATGAGATGGAGGACCATTTCTTCATGTGTTATTTCAAAAACCATTTGGCCCCAGTTTAATGAACAGAAGACTCAGAAAGTTCTGAAGACTCCTCGCCATTCAATTTCCAAGCTCGTATCTGTGCTTACCGGTCATTGCACGATCGGCACACACGCGGAAGAGCTATGTTTACCATTTAAGCCCCATTTCAGAAGCTGTGAGGACCTTTCAGAGAAGGAGACTGTTGAACACTTTCTCTGTAAAAGTTCGGTTTTGGCCGCTATACGATTAAGGTCACCTGGTGCTACTTTCTTCGACAGCTTGGGACAGTGCATTACATCAACAGCTCTGGCAGGCTGTAGTTATTTGCCTGTTAGAGGTCGCATAATGGTATTATGGGAGGAGTGCCAGACTGGAAGTTAAGGATTCACTATGAACTATGAACCTGTACTGTCAACAATGAGGCAGCCTATTTACTAGTAGAGGCCAGAATTTGGTTTTAGAGAATTTAAAAAAAGTTCTATTGTAGTTTTAAAACACTTTCAGATCAGGTTGGGGTCGGCATTGGTTTTATTTGAAAAGTATAAAATTAAAAATAAATTCAAAAATATAAAAATTTTATAGGAGAGTGAAGTTGTGTAGTAGATTTTTTTGGTTCGCCTCGAATTGGGTTGATTAACATAAAGAGCTAAAAATTGTTACAAGTTGTTGCTATTTAAAAATCAGCGCGATATCGAGCCACTTAAAACTTTTTTTATAAGTATAAACATCCAATGGGCTATAGAATTATGTACCTCAAATTTTTCTATGATTCGGATAAAAAAGTGTGAAATTTTGATACAAATTTTTTGATTTTTTTTAGTTTGCAAAAAGTTTGAAATCTCGATTTATGTGAGATTTATATGAGAATGAACTATTTTTTCGCGAAAAATTATTAAAATTAAATGGGATACGAAAAATTACCGAAAATTTACGAATAAAACTCTGTGCTGGAGCTTTTTCTCTGTGTGTCGTTTAGCTGTTCATAAAATGAAAGGCAAGAGCCAGCCAAGTTCTATACAGTTTTAATTTGCTCATCCTACTTAAACTGCCATACCCATTTATAAGACCTTCTTTCTTAACGAAAAATAAGTAGCGGAACAAATGTTATTCAGTGAGGGATATTCTACCGAAATTGATAACAAAATCTTGATTTTGTTAACCTTAGCTCAAGAACTGTCATTCCCATTTCTATGGGCTTGCCGCCTTAAGCAAACATTTTTCGAACAAACATTTCTTCGAAATGAGTATTCTCCCGGAATCCGCAGTAGAAATTGCAGATTCCGGAAGTAAATACTCAATGAGAAAAGCATATTTCTGACACGTGGCAAAATGAAACGAAACAAGTTTAATCCTGTAATGAATTTTTCTATATGCCATATATGTACTCTTATTTATTATGCACAATTCTTACAAACGAAAGCCAAGCAAAAAGAAAATTACCATATAAAATAAATTGACGGCAAATTTTTCTAGTCGCACGTTCGTCACAGCGATTTTCATGCTCATATAACGATAAATATGTATAATTTGTACAAAATTTCACAGACTTCAGCTAAATGCGTCTAATTTTATGCAATTTGTCAATATTCCATCTACAGTTTCAAATTTAAAATACTTTTTGATCCACTAACAGTTTAAGCACAGTTTTGCCAACTTTGCCACCCCAGCTGTGCCATCTACGCTGAACTGCGCCGAAAGCTGCTACTTGTAGATCTCATTATATTGACAGCTGACCCGCAGTCTACACACACAGACACGAGCACACGCAACGCTTTAGCATGAAAAAATAAAATAAAAATGGCGTAGCAAAATTCGCATAAGATGAAATCCTTGGGATAAGACTTAATGCGTCGGAGCGCAACTTGCAAGTAGGACATATTTAAGTCGGCAATTGAGTGAAAGAAAATGTGTGGCAAGAATGCGCGAAGATGGCAAAGCTGAAGCTAAAAGTCGTTGCTGCTGCTATTTAATATAAAATTTTCATTTCAATTTGGAGCCAGAAAAGGGAAGCGCGCGCGGTCGCTTATGATGACGGCGCTTGGCACATTCCCGGGTCAGTAATGAATAAACTTTTGCCGCTGTTGCTGTCGCCGCATGAAATCGAGGTTGGAGGTCTCATTAAAAATTCAGCACATGCCATATTGCCGCTTTGATTGACTTTTTTGTGAGCTTCTTCATTTGGCTGATTTTTAGCTCGCATTTTTATTTATTTATTTTGTAAGTATTGGAAATTTCTCTAAAAGCCAAAAGAAATTGCGTGAAGTGCAATAAAAATCAGTTTTTTCTTGTCGCCTGAAACACTCATGTCGAGGGGCAGCATTCGCAGGAGTTTGATGGTGTGCAAGGCGGAAGTTCAATAAAATATAAAGATTTTGAGATACATCGATGGATGGAAAGAAAGCTGTTGCGCGTTGTATGGTATAGTATGTAGCAAGGGGCAGTAGTTAGGGGGGATAGGGCCAATAGAAGTGACGAAAGCGGCTGTAGAGATACGAGTAAACCAAAGCTGCGATCACTTTTGGTCTTCACGCGCAGTTACTTAGCGGCGATAAATAAAAATCGTGAAATAAAATCTTAAAGAAATGTGTGGGGGTATTCATTTCGAGCTTTCAAACTTTCGAAATTTGTAAATAAAGATAACAATAAAGAAAAAGATAAGGATAAGGACAAGGACAAGGACAAGGACAAGGACAAGGACAAGGACAAGGACAAGGACAAGGATAAGGATAAGGATAAGGATAAGGATAAGGATAAGGATAAGGATAAGGATAAGGATAAGGATAAGGATAATGATAAGGATAAGGATAAGGATAAGGATAAGGATAAGGATAAGGATAAGGATAAGGATAAGGATAAGGATAAGGATAAGGATAAGGATAAGGATAAGGATAAGGATAAGGATAAGGATAAGGATAAGGATAAGGATAAGGATAAGGATAAGGATAAGGATAAGGATAAGGATAAGGATAAGGATAAGGATAAGGATAAGGATAAGGATAAGGATAAGGATAAGGATAAGGATAAGGATAAGGATAAGGATAAGGATAAGGATAAGGATAAGGATAAGGATAAGGATAAGGATAAGGATAAGGATAAGGATAAGGATAAGGATAAGGATAAGGATAAGGATAAGGATAAGGATAAGGATAAGGATAAGGATAAGGATAAGGATAAGGATAAGGATAAGGATAAGGATAGGATAAGGATAAGGATAAGGATAAGGATAAGGATAAGGATAAGGATAAGGATAAGGATAAGGATAAGGATAAGGATAAGGATAAGGATAAGGATAAGGATAAGGATAAGGATAAGGATAAGGATAAGGATAAGGATAAGGATAAGGATAAGGATAAGGATAAGGATAAGGATAAGGATAAGGATAAGGATAAGGATAGATAGGATAAGGATAAGGATAAGGATAAGGATAAGGATAAGGATAAGGATAAGGATAAGGATAAGGATAAGGATAAGGATAAGGATAAGGATAAGGATAAGGATAAGGATAAGGATAAGGATAAGGATAAGGATAAGGATAAGGATAAGGATAAGGATAAGGATAAGGATAAGGATAAGGATAAGGATAAGGATCCATTTCCATTTAATCTTTCCTAAGTAGAGGAATACCAGCTGCTATCGCATCGAATAATTTCGAAGCTGGAGTATTTGTATTCATTCGGACGACGTAACCCAGCCAACGCAGCTGCTGGATCTTTATTCGCTATATCATCGTAAAGCTCACGCAGCTTACTGACTATACAAATACTTATAAATAGAGAACTGACAGCTCTCCCCACACACGACGTACCCTTCGAATATTTCTGCTTTATGTCCAACTATGATTTGTTTCGATCGTTAGTACGAGTTCTGTTTTTTCAGCATTTTCAGTGTAGTGAGAAATCAAAAAATGGTTCAGTTCATGAATCTCTTCAAAAGATGAAGAATTCTTCTAGTGCAGAGTTCGTGCGCTACCCGAAAAAGCGAAAAAATAGTGACAAACAACAGAGAACACTTCGCAGCGTAAGTAAGGAATCACTTTTGCCTTAAATCATTGCCTTAAATTTTGCGGAATAAGTAGCTGTGGCAAGGTTCTACTGCTAATACTTTAATGGATTTGCTGTTGTTCAATTAATACTTTAGTATCAATTCAGCAGCATTCTTCAATAGTTTTCTGCCATGTTTTGCAACGTATTTCCATTAGTTGACTTGTATTTTTGTTGGTCTTCCATTAACTGTTCTTGGCTTCATTATGAATTGTATTAAGTAAGTAACCCAAAACTTCTTATTCCTTTTCGAAACTAAAATCAGCAAGATTTACCAAACTTATCACATTTTTTTCTGCACGTAATCGTTTTTTCAATTGAACTCATCTAACCCTAACCCTTTACTCCAATGTTCAACCCAAATGTCAGCTGCACTGTTTCCCCGATTTTACTTTTATCTACTTAGATTCTATCTCTGCAGGCTGCTAGCGGCCTCCCACTAATTTTCTATCCACTGACCTGTGCATGGATGTCCTTTCCACATTTTTAAACTTCATACCCCAATTTACTACCAACTCAACACAACTACTTCCGCATATTTGCCTTTACAAGTGCCCAAGCGACTAAGAATGCCACTCTTTCATTTCATGTACCTTCATTTTATGTATTTACTTATTTTATTTTATTTTATATTTTTGTGAGCCTGTGCGGCCCGCTTTGGTAAATACCCTTTTTGCATAGTTGTGCCTTTCGGTTTCACAGCAAGACCAACACGGATGGCGAAGCCTTTCGCAGCACTGTCTCTCGCATTTGCTTGTTTATTGCATTTTTGCTGATATAAACAAAAATATTCACAGCCGTCAAGCAAGTGCTTGCTCTCGCTATTCCACATCTACTTTTTATTCTTCTTTTATGCTTTCATTTGAATTTGCAGTCAGCGTAAGAACGTTGAGGCAAAAGCACATCAGAAATTTTGGGCCAATAAAGCGACTTTAATTTATGCAAGAACGCGGGGAGAATGGCGCAAGGGGTTAGTTTGTGTTGGCTGAATAAAGGCGACAGCAGAGAGAATGCTTAAGCTTGCTGAGATTGCTTTCGCGGCAGGTTTGTGTGCCACTTCTTCAACCCGATACGCTTATGCTGTTTGCTATGCTAGTCTTTCTTTTCTGCTGCCTTGCCGCTTTCCGCCACACCCACTTTTCCATGCCACTCTGTGTGTTGGAATGGAATGCCAAACAAGGACATGTGACAAGTGGTTATGTCCATACCGGAGATTCACATATTTGTATTTATTGTGTGGAAATAAAAATTCCTGAAATTTAGAAACAAGACAGCTGTGATGTGCTGGCGAGGCAGTGGCACTTGCCGTAAACTGTTGAAAATAATATTAAGTGAAAAGTGGTCGTACACACAGTCTATTAATTTTTGAACAAGAATTAGCAAAATATTAAATTTGGAGAAAATATGGGGAGATATAAATTATAAGTAGCAACCAACCGCTTAAACTAATTTTCAGAGGACATAAAATGTGCTACCTCCAAAGTGGCACGGAAATGGTTGAAAATATGCATTGGAAAAGCCTTTGTTTTATTAAAATTAATACATTAAATTATCAAAAAATCACCCGAAAATTAGTTGTATGTAAGGTGAAAGTCGTTTGCAAGAAGCTTTCAATAGCTTTCATAAACAATATTGAAAGAGTCACATAGCCAAAACTCTTAAATTAATTTCTCGAGAAAATAAAATTCAAACCACATTACTTTACACTTACAACCTTCCTTAAATACATAATAAAAATATGTTTTTGCAACTCTACTTTATTCCGTTGGGTAAAAAACCAAAAACAAAAATTATTATTTCAAAACTTTTTAGAATTAAATTTAGCCATTTCAAAAAAAAAAATACTTCATTAAATTTAAGTTGATTATCTGCAATTCATATCAACAAATTTTTTTTCCAAAATTAATAGATTTCGACATAAAAATCTGAAAGAAAAAACAAACATTTCTCAAAAGTTTAATTACACAGCCCAACAATTTCAGAAAAATGCTACCCAACACAATAATTAATAATTAAAAAAAAAGGAAATATCCCAGACTAACTCAGCGTAAGGCACAGTTGTCCCGTGTCGCCCCCTCTCTTCGCCATCGTCCTTGATGACGTTATGAGCCACCTGACCCTGCACAAAAAAGACATCGTATGGAGTTTCATCAGACATCTTGAAGACCTGATGACATCTCACTCCTCTCTCACAAACTCTCTGACATGCAAAGAAAGACGGACAAACTTATCGCGGCAGCACGCACTGCCGGACTGGAGGTCAATATCGCCTAGACAAAGGCTATGAGAGTTAACCACAAAAACGCAAGGCAGATATTGGTTGACGGTTCACGGCAGATGGTGGAACAGATGAAGATGTCAACTGCAGGCTAAACAAAGTGCCGCCCTTACTTTGTTTAGCCTGCATACAGGTATGGGGGAGTTCGCAAATCTCCAGGCGCACTAAACTACGAATATTCGGCTAATGTGTGAAGTCCGTATTGTTGTACGGAAGCGAAACATGGCTGATCTTTAACACCATCACAAAGAGGCTACAATCTTTCGACAACAAACGACACCGCACCATCTGCAGAATATTCTGGCCAAACACCATCAGCAACGACGCACTGTGGAGGGACACGGTACACTAGACAGGGCTTGTTTAATGGGGTGGCAGTCCTTGGTCGGGAAAAAACCGAGCCATTCCGGTAACGTAGAACCGACTGCCATGGGAACGTAAGAAATGGGGAATGGAGAAATTTTGCTGTCGACTTTTAAAGCTGGTCGCCTGGACCTGCCAAAATTCTGCTTTAAGGGCCTGGACAGGATGCCTTCTGATGTCCCCTATACAACATCTACATAATGAGGCCCAAATGCTGCCTGTTAAAGAGCATAACAAAGTGCTCAGTAAGCAGTTTCTGCTAGGGTGTTACCGCAGGCTTCACCCATCCAGATACCTGCTCGAGCCTGAGCCACCTCCCAGGCACATCAGGAGGCATTTCCTCAACGAGAGATAGAGAGAGAAAGCAAGAGAATTAGATAGAGATAGATAGATAGAGAGAGAAAGAGAGAGTGAGTGAGTGAGAGAGAAAGAGAGAGGGAGAGAGAGAGAGAGCGGAAAACAGAAAAAGAAAGACAGAACGAAAGAGCTCAATGAGCTAATGAGCCCAATTCATCATCTATTGGCAAGAGTTTATTTCCACATGGGGCAGATTAGGGTTAGACATATGTTCTATGAGCAAGTAAAATATTATAAAATTATAACCAGTGCTTAGCTTTACAGCTTTATAGCTTTACAGCCCTAAAAGTCAAGGCTCGGCCCGATATTCGTTCCAGTTATGCTGAGTCAGAAATATATTTTTGTTTGGGCGAGATGGAATTTTCTACGGCATGGTTTCTGATGTCAATGCTATTATCCTATTATAAGACCGAACAATGGACTGAAATATACCGGAAAATGTGAACATGGTATATTAACATTTCACTAGTCCGAGAACGAACCAAGTGAATTAAGGCTAACGATTAAACTGACTTCACAAAGCTTCACAGCAGCTACTTCACTCTTCTAAGTCTTATACTGGAGCTGCTTGATATTATTAGAAGCTAGGTGTGAAATACTGCTGTTCATTAATGCTCCTGGTGAAGTACCACGAATCTCAATGGGTCAATCAAATCATTTTAATAGCTTTGTGCAGCAAAATGTGATGAAAAAAATTAAAAGAATGCAGTGCACTTTTGTTCGGAGTACTGAAGTTTCCCAAGGGGTATTTTCGTGGAACATTTTATTCCTCCATCTATGCTAAAAATTTAATATATTTCAGATTTTTGAAAATAAGTGTAAAAAATTACTAAAAATAAACAAAAAAAAAAAACTCAAAAACAAAAAAAAAAAAATTCAAAACAAAAAAAAAAAAAAAAAAAATAACCCGTAAACATTGAGTTGAAATGTTACAGAAAAATATGCGCGACTAAATTTTATTTTAGAAAATTAAAGACCATATTTATAGCAAATTGAGATGTATAAGCGATTTTTTCAAATAATTTAGTTCAATTTGAGATGAAATTAGGAAAACTACAATGCACTAAAAAAAGAAGAATTGCGACTCTTAGGCACAAAACGGCAGGTGGTACAATATTTTACAGCTCTTCCTTTTTGCTGATTGCTATATCGCATTCTTGCTGTTTTCTGGCTGTTCAACAGTGTGATTTGTCATAGTATAGGGTGTTTTTTTTAGAGGTTAGATTTTCAAGATGAAATAAAACGTATATAATTTAATGTTATGGCCAAGAATTTAGCTTTATTATAAAGATAAGGGTTTGCCATTATGTTTTAAAAATGATACCCATTCAACCAAAAGTGAGCTTCATCGCTGAACAAAATTTTCTTCGATGCGTCGCGCGAACCGAACCATTATTTTCGTAATAAATTTGCACGATTCGCAAACGTTGTTCAGGTGTAAGTCTATTCATTATGAAATGGCAAACCAAACTGAGCATAAATCAAGTGAAAGCTGTCAAAAAGACCATCTACGAAAAAAGTAGTGCCAACTTGAAAACCTAACCTCTAAAAAAAACACCCTAGCTTCAACGAAAAACCATCGGATCAACTAATTCTACAAACTTTTGTAAACAACCGTGGCAGAGTAATTGCGCATGTCAATATTAGCAGCAGCAGCACTTCATCGTCGCCTTGTTCATCCCCTTCGCATCGTCTTTGTGACTCCCACTCATTATAACATTTCTCATTTCTCCAGCAGCGCTGCTCAAATGTTACCTGACCGCATCACAACAGCAATACTGCGCGGCAAACCTGTTATGAGTTAATTCCATTGTAGGTGAAATGCAGGTCTTAACGACAAGTGACTGATAAGCGAATTAAGTCGACTACAGCTCATTGTATAAATTCGAATTATCGTGGCAGCAACCACACATTTTCGCGTACTGGATAATTTTTAACTAAATTAACTTTGTACAGCTTGCACAATAATATTCTTATTAAAGAAAAAATAGGCTTCGTTTCCTACATAAATTCATATAATTGTAATTATTCATACTTCCCTTTAAAATGCATGCATACAAAAATACATGCAGAAGGTATCAGATTTAGTTAAAAAAAATAAATAAATTTAAAAAATCTGTATCGTGCTCCTCCCTTTTCTCCACTACACCCAGAACAACATTCATACATCATAAATTCTAAGCCGCTAGCCATCGTAAAACTTACAATCTTCTTAAATCCCTTTCCCCCACCCAACTGCCTTTGGAGTGAATCGATATCCTTATAGCTTTTTATCATTGACCTCATCACAGCACCCAACCCCTCAGCTTTCACTTCATTAAATCACATTAGTGTGCGACCAGCAACCCTTAATCTCTTGCACGCAATTTTGTATTTTTGCCCTCAAAACAAAACAGAAAATTACGAAAGAAAATATTTGTCCTTTGTCATCTAGCGTAGCAGCTAAGGGCCATATGACACTGGGTGAGAGAGAAAAAAAATTGTTGCAAGCCACACGCATTTCAACGAGCTTTTACTTCACAATTCATGCATAAAATTATAGGCAAATTGAAAGAAATCATCGAAACGATGTAGGAGCAAAAATGAAAAAAAGGAAAAATGGAGAAAAAAAACAAACAAAAATGGTGCACCCTCGTTAATTTACCAAAGGCACTTGTCCTTTTTTGGCATACCTTTTCAGGCGCTCATATAAAACCCGTATAAGGAATTTGAAAAAATAGCGCGAAAAGGAGAAACTTGGGTTGCTTTTGGTACTAAACTAAATATGCCTACTGGCGGGCGAGTAAACATGAAAAGTGTACCTACATATTACGAATGGAGATCAAAAACTAACATGACTCGGTTAATAATTACATTTTTTTTCAGGGAGTACGCACTTAAGTGCTCTGGGCTATTGGATGTTGAACTTTTATCGGAAGAACTAGAAATTTTTGTTCATAGAATTAAAGGAAATGACGTTACGCTTATGCAAATTTAGCATTTCTAAGGTGCTATGCGCGGGATTTTAAAGACCCCTTTACTAGAAAAATTGTACATAACTCTCTAGGTCCTTCTAAGCTCGAACTAAAAGTTCATAATGACATTTTATTCGATGCACTCTGCAACCCTCCTCATTTCTCTGCTTCACTGCCACCCTACAATATTCTGTGCCTACTAATAAATCTGTAGTCTCTTGCCAACCGAAGTACTCTGCAGTGCTAGCTGTTTGTTTTTTATGTTATTTTTGGCTATGTTGATTGTCCCAAAGTCATTGATAGATTGGCTTTAATGTTCCTCACAGAACTTCACGATTCCATTCATCTTACCTGCATCCTCTAAGTATTTCAGGCCAAGCAGTCTCTTGCCGTTCCTGCTGAAAGCCCTTGAGAGGCTGATCGATCTGTACGCAAGGTGTGACATCGTACGCTCGATATGTCTATTTTGAGGGAATATCGGTAAAGTATGCCTTGCATACTATTGTTAAAGACCTCAAGGTGTCCCTCTCACAGAAAGAGTTCACAGTGGGCGCCTTCCTCGACATTGAAGAGGATTTGAACAATGTTCTCCCGGAGGCAATCATTAAGTCTTTGGTTAAACTAGGGGTCGGAACCGATCTTATTAGGCGTATCCACTAAATACTAAGCGAGAAGACGGTCGTGGCAGAGTAGGGTGGCGCTTATCTCCGCTGGCAAGTGAGCAGAGGCACTTCGCAAGGCAGTGTTCTCTCGCGTTGTCGCGCTAAACGACTTGCCAAACCAAAGGAGCTGGAGAGGGGAGGATGCAAGGTGATTACTAACACGGATGACGTATCACTTATTGTCAGGGGGAAGTTTTTAGATAATCTGATGGAACTGATGCAGGGTTATCTAAATCCAGTTGTGAAATGGACCAGAAATTGCGGCCTCTCGATAAATCCTCTGAAGATGAAGCTTTTCTTATTTGCGAGGAGCTATAAAATGCTTACAATCTTTCTCCCCTTAATAGCAAACGCTCCATCGGTGCTCTCTGACTGGGTGTAGTGTCTGAGAGTCATCCTTGACAGAAGGCTAGTCTGTAAGCCCAACATTGAGGAGTGAATTAGGAAGGCAACAGTCGCCTTATATGGATGTAGAGGCGGTATCGAAAACAGATAGGACCGCTCGCCTAAAGCTCGGTTTTGGTTTTGTAACACAATTATAAAGTCAATTTTTTTGCACGAAGCTCTTAGCTGGTGAAACTCGCTTGGAGGGGGTGACTTTAGTTCAAAAGCTGGAGAGGGTACAAAGGTCTGCCCTCATTGGCATCAGTGGGGCACTTCGAACTACTCCTACCCGTTCGCGTAACGCTGCGCTGCATGTGGCTCCCATGGTCATTGCAGGTTAAACTGCCGCTGCACCCGCCGCAATCAGATTAAGGTGTTCGGACCGATACCCGATGGTTTTTACGTGGGTTAACCGACGCCGGTCCGACACCACAATACTCGAAAGCCTAAGGGATCAAATCAATGCGCTCATCAGCGTCCTAAAAATGCAAAAAGCATTTAAGTTACCAATTGGCAGTGTGGAATGGACACACTAACCACCTTGGTAGGGTTCGAGGTCTCCACATCAAGTCAAAAGGCTCTAACCGCGTTTGGGTGTTAAACCGCAACCACAACGGTACTCTCCGAAGGGCTTAGGTTTTCGGACCATAAGCTAAACTTAAGCTACGGACACTCTAATATTCTTAAATACTTTGAGTTCATCCCCATGGAGCTGGATCATTGTACATTCACGCTGGGTCTGAGCGGTACTTTTTCCATTCATCTTCACTCAAGGGAGGAGTGGGATGGGTGCAACATTTAGAGACAGCGCATGCAAACATGTTTACGATTGTCTCGAAGCTGGACGGAAGAGTAGATGGGGAACTATTCTGCGAAGAGCAGAAATTTAGGTTTCCGGACTGCTGTATTGTTTTCCGAGCGGAGTTAGTTGCAATTAAGGAAGCAGTGGATTGGTTGCTGATTTCTATAATAACGCTAAAGGTCGGAAATATTTACTCTGACAGCAACGCGATGGTTAGTGCCTTGGTCTCGTGGTTTGTGCGTTCGAATCTAGTCGGGAAATGACTGACTTCTTTTTTGCTTGCATCCGAACACTTCGATATTAGGTTCATTTGGGTTTCCGGCTGATGAGGTGACTAGATAGGGGACCCTGGAGACGGTTTCATGGCAAACATGTTCTTTGGTTTCTGCACTTTCGAGACGAGTAATAGATGACGGTAACTATCATCATCATACGGCTAAGTTTATGGCCTTATGGTATGGCACCTCTGCTCTATGAGTAGGTTTGATTCCAAAAATTAATAGGCAGTCTAAATTAGATTAGGTTAGGTTGAAGCGGTTGTTCATTGTAGGAGACACTCAGGCTCATGGCCCATTGCGATGCCGCGTGGGGAACTAGCCCTTATCCTTCCTGAAATCAATGTGTACTATTCAAAAATTTCGCAAGATCCTTAATTTCGACAGAGCCGAGGTCTTCTAATTCGTCAGAGCAATGCCCGCTCAAAATGGCGAGTCTACGTCTAGATAGAACAGGACAGTGACACAGAAGGTGAGGGATAGTCTCTTCCTCTTCCTCGTCCTAGACAACTTCTGCAGAAGTCATGTGCTTGCACACCCATTTCCTGGGCGAGCCTACCGATTAGGCAGTACCCCGTAATAACTGAAATCAGTGTGTTAAGACTGTGTTTATCTCTTCTTAGTAGAAGTTCCGTGCGTTTGGCATTGAGAGTCGGCCACATCTGTCGGGCGATTTTGCAAGAGGCTTCATTACGTCATCTTTCTTTGGCTACTCTTACAAATTCCTTGCGGATACGTACTCTACATGTTTGCAAGCGTATACCTATATCATTGCCTGTGTACTCACCAGTCAATTTTATACCGATTATCGCTAGTTTATAGGCTCTGCAGTTCCCCTCAATGTCGCAATTGTCGCGAAATGACTCAGCCATCTCGTTAAGAGATGTGCGGCATTTCATGGCTACCTTAGAGTTTGTCGACTGTTTTGTGAGGAATTTTATTGCCGCCTGGCTATTAGTGAAAATATAGATATCATCTCCAGGTATCGCATCACACTGTACCAGTGTCACGGCTTTCATTATTGCCATCAGTTCGGCCTGAAAGACACTACAGTAGTCAGGAAGCCGAAAACTGAAGCAGATCTAAATTAGATTTTACTTAAGTGTACGGGGGCATATAAAGTTCCCTCTGAACGGAATTCGGCACTTTTTAACTAGTGTTTTTTTCCTTTTGTTTTGTACATTAGTAGCAAGGTGAATCGGATCATTATAGTTTCGAACCGAACATATCCTTCCTTACATTGTTTTTATTTGCCTGCTGCAGCAAAAAACGTCCAGAATGAAATGACCGTCCCCTAACCGCGAATGTTCCTCATAAATTTCCGCGTGAGTATCTGCAATGATTTTCGGTAGCCGGTTTTTTCATTAGAAAATTAAGAAAAAAAACCTGCTTTGGTTACAGAATTGGATAATTTCAATGCAGTACAATTGCGCTGTTGTTGTGCCCTTGTAACGCAATCAGCAGTAATTTCTTTAACATTTGTGGTTAGCTGTTTGTGTTGTTGTGTTCAAAGATTATCTGCTACTTTGCGCATGCATAATTTTCTTTAATTTCCCTTAAATTGTGTATTATGCTAATTGTTCCTTTTTTATTTACAAAGTTTTCCATTTGAAGCAAAGAAAGGAATTTTATTATTTTTTTTACTCCCCTTGTGTACATTTATTTACCCGTTCAACGCTTTGCACTTTGTAATGAAACTCCCTCTTTGCTTACGCTTCAATTTAATTAATTTATTTTACTCTTCCCTTTCCTCAAATGCAGTCTCGACTCTTTCACTCACTTCCACCTTTTGCGACCCCATTTTACACGCCACTTTCCCCGTTGTATCATTTTGTATTGTTTGCACATTTTTAATGCATTCCTCAGCTACCTTTAATTTGCGAGTATCTCTTTCGATGATGCCCTTTGTGCGCGATTTTTCATTTATTTCGTTTAAATTTTGTATTTTTTCTTTCACATTTTTTTTTACCACTTCCCTTACTGGTGTTAAAATTGGGCAATTAAAATTAGGTATTCTAGTCAACATACTCAGGGCGTGCTCGTATTTCACTTTTATTTACCCTATAAACCAATTTATTTTCTTTACTTAAGTGTTGTTTGAATTTGGTGTGGATTTAACCTTTTTTATGTTGTCAGAATTATTCAGGATTCTTAGTTTATAATCCTTTAAGTTTACTATTCTATATTTGAATTATTTATGTTTCACTTGCTTTGCTTAATATAAGCAAACTCAAAGGGGGTCGCGCTAATCATTGAACTATCAGAATTCCATTTTTAGCTCTTTTCAGTTTTTGATATCATAAATCATTCCTTATATATGTTTGGCAAATACTGCTGAAGTGGCAGTTCTTCGCTGTATTTAAACTCAGGTCGTTTCTATAACGTTTAACAGACTCTCGTGAGAAGTTTCAAGTTTTTTTTTTCGTTGTTGTTGTAGCAGCAACATAAACATTCGCCATACATATACGGCGAATGCTGCTGAAGTGACAGTCCTTGGCCGGATATAAATCCGGGTCGTTTCGGTTTTGTAGACTGTTTACGTCCGACTGTCATTGGAACGAGAACTTTCATATTGAAACATTTGCTTTGAGGTATCCAAGGGTTATATGTGAACTAGGTTAGGTTAGATTAGTTATCCACTATGGGTCACACACACGGCTCATAGCTCATTGTGATTCCGCGAGTAAAAAACTGTCGCATTTCTCTTGAGCAAAAATGTTAAACATTCAGAAACTTTAGAAACTTCCTGACTTCAACTGAGTTCAGATTTGATTAAAAATTAATTTTCTACCTAAAGTAGCCTATATAGATCTTCTGCAAAAGGTATCTCATACCATCTTCGCGCCTACCCTCGGGGATTCCTATTAGGCAGTACCCTGGTATAATAGAAATCAGTGTGCGAAGACCCTGCTTATTTTAGCTTAGCAGAGATTCTGTGCATTTAGCATTAAGAGCCGCGTACAATTGCCGCGCTACTCTGTAGGTGGGTTTGTTACATTCGTTGTTCTTACAATTTTCTCAAAAATATAGTCTAAGGGCGAATTTTCAGCAATCAAACTGTTAAGCCACCAAGCTTTTTTAGCAGCTAATAGTTTTTAAATTAATTAAACACTTTAATTTTCAAAAACTTTATAATTTATTTTTCGCACTTAAAAATTTACGCGTTCGTGTGTTTGTTAATCCCTTTACAATGTTTAAGTTCACCGGCCACAGCTGATGTCGAGCTTCAAGTCTCGAAATATTTGCTTAGCACAGCTTATATATAATGTATGTACATAAGAATGCGTTGATACGAACGTTAGGAAAATGACAAATATAGGATAATGTGTATTAATATAATTCAAGGACAAGTACAAGAATTAGGGTGACCAGGTGTAACGAGTTAAAAATATTACAATCTTATAAATTATACTACAATACTAAATTATTAAATAAAAACTATACAATTGACCCTATACTTAAATTATGGCATGTAAATTAGGTGCTGCTCCCAACATCCTCCCCTCCGTTGAAAGTTCAGGGCTTTCAACTGATTTCCTAGTCGGAAAGAGGCACAATTTAGTAACAGCTCGACGTGTAAGGCCAGTGGATGTACGTAGAACAGCTATTCGTGCAACACCGTCCTCACCAGCAATGACTTCGATGATCAATGTCGTTGATTTGCACATTGGGGTGAGGGGGGCGCCATTTTGCTCTTTGTTGAAAAAGAGTGAGGTATTCTTCGCTCCACCGTTTCCAAAATAGTTCTTAGTAGTATGTGACACGCTGCCAGGGACCGAGTCGATTGTAATTCAAATGCGTGATGTTAGGCTCAGGAGCAGCTGTAAGCGGGCCGTCAATAAGTAAATGACCTGGAGTTAAAACATCAAGGTCTTCTGGATTTTCAAGAATTGCAGAGCCAAGAGTGCGGTACAGGTGCTGTTTAGCCATTTTTACTGCGGCTTCCCACAATCCGCCGAAATGTGGTGAACGAGGTGGTATGAATCGCCAGTCGAAACCATTGTTGAGGTAGTGAACGTGAACCTTACTGCGGTGCTCTTGGCTTAGGAGTAGGCGTTTTAGGTATCTCAACTCGTTCTTAGCGCCTACGAAATTGGTTGCGTTGTCTGACCAAATACAGCTTGGCATGGCGCGTGTTGTCGTAAATAGCTTGAGAGCTTCCAAAAAGGCACCTGTTGGAAGGTCCCTCACTAGCTCCCTCCATACGGCCTTGTTTGCGAAACAGATGAAGACGCTGATATAACATTTCTGGGTTGACTTATTGCGGGTTTCGGGTTTGAAGTAAAATGGACCGCAGTAGTCCACTCCTGTGACGACGAAGGCTCGTGAGACCTGAATGCGCTCCTTAGGCAAATCAGCCATGATGTGCTCAAAAGGTTTTCGAGCTATTGTTGATAGTGCAGACCGTTTAGAATTTCTGGTGCCTCTAAGGTGTCGCGCGTCATCGAATTTAAGGAAGGTTTCCCTTTCTGCATCAGAAATGTGATGAAGTTCCCGCCACAAAATGCACTGGAAAATGTTGTCGGCTGCAGAGTCGCGAACGCAACGATACATCTTGCAAATGTCTCCAATAAGTGCAACGGGAAACGTACGAAAGCGAATAAGAATATCAAAAAGTTTGGGTTGTATGGTCGGCCTCGCCATTAGAATCTCGTTTAATGAGAGGCCCGAAGTTGTGACAGCAGAACCATCAAAAACGACCCTGAGCTTTGTTGTGGAGCTATCTTCCTTGCGCTCAAGGCTCTCAAATCGTCGCTTTGCTTGTGTGTATGATTCGCCTAATGATTCTGTGCCGAGTTTCCAAGGTAAGCGAACCCAGTACTCGCCTGAAGGTAAACACGAAACATTTTGCTGAAAATGCGCCTCGCAGTCGAGCTCCTCCCTTGTTGTTTTAGTGATTGGTTCAAAAACGTAATCTACTTCCCAGAAGCGACGTACCAAATCGTCTAGTCGGGTATCAGAGTCGATGTCTCTCGAAGACCTTTGATTGGCCACAAATGACGAAAGCTTAGAAGTCTGTTGACCACCACCTGATATCACCCAACCGAGAAGAGTTTTTTGAAGAACTGGAAATCCGGACGCCAACTGAATCTGTCCAACGCAGAGAAGTTCGAAAAATAGTCCTGCTCCGATGAGCAAGTCAATACGCTGAGGTATGTTGAAATTGGGATCAGCTAGTTGGATGTTCGAAGGGACGTTCCAGTCCGCGATACTCACTGAAAAACCAGGCTGATTGTCAGTGATTGTTTGAACAACGACGGAAGTGATGTGCGTTGAGAAATCTGAAGTCCGCGACTTCAGTACGACATTGACCGAATAGCCTTCAGTTGACAGGTTGGCATCCCCGATGCCCGAAACTGCCGCCGAATATTTGGTCCTACGAAGTTGTAATTGATTAGTAAAACGATTTGTAATAAAGTGAAGCTGGGAACCCGAATCCAAAAGCGCCCGACATGGCACGAAGGTACCAGCACGATTTTTGACAAAAATGACTGCAGTGGCTAGAAGCACAGCATCAGATGGAGATCTCGAAGTGAGGGCATGGCCAGGGACATATGATGTTGCAGCTATGGTGTTTGATTTCAATGTGGGTGGTTGCGTGACTCGGCCTGATATAGAAGTTGAAGCAGATGTGTGGTCAAAATGCAGAAGCGTATGGTGTTTCAGTTGACAAGCTCTACAGGATCCAGATTTGCAATCTCTCATCTGATGGCCACCCTTTAGACAGTTAAGGCAAAGCGAGAGCTTCTTGGCTTCTTTTTGGCGAAGGTTTGGAGAAAAAGTGGAAAATTGCTGACAGTGGTAAATTCTATGATCAGAGCACCGACAAAACGCGCAACCACCTACTGAGGCATTCGAAACAACAAATGATTTTCTTTTATTTGTACTTACAGTTTTACCGTTTCTGTCAACTTGATCCGTTTGGGTTTGTATGGCATGCTCCACATTTTCGAGGGTACGACACCGCTTTTCCAAAAATGCAGCTAACTGATCCCACGACGGCAGTTCGTTGCTTGATGAATTTTCTTCCCACTTGGATTGAGTAGCCTTGTCCAACTTCTGGATTAGTAGTTCAACTATAATGCAGTCAGCGATTTGTTCATGTGACCCAAGCGACTGCAACGCGCGTATGTGTGATGTAACCTTGTCCGTCAACTCCCGCAACTTGCTTGCGGATGCATCTGCCCTGTCCAGCCCAAAGATCTGTCTGATGTGTGCCTGAAATATAATTCGCTTGTTATCAAAACGTTTTTTGAGTAAATCTAATGCATTTTTATAATTATTTTCGTTTATCTCCAGAGATTGGATAGTATCCAAAGCAGCACCACTCAAGCAGGAACGCAGGTATTGCAGCTTATCACTTTGCGTTAGGTCGCCATCGTTGTCAATGACGGAGGTGAACATCGAGAAAAAGTTGCTCCACTCGGTGTACGCCCCACTAAATTTTGGTAGCATTAGCAAAGGCAAGCGAGAACGATTGGCATTCACGATGATCGACTGCGAGTCACCAGTGTTCGCTCTAAATGTCGAGCAGTGCTGACCTGTGCTACGTTTCCCAATCTCTCGTTGCAGATTCGCCTTAATTTTCACTAATGTAGCATCGAATTTGCAGGGCAGGTCACTGGCAATAGACTCAAAGTCCATTTCCTCCAAACTGGTGTGAGCGGCGGTGAATGTTGCTTTCAAATCTCCCACTGATTCCATGATTGCTGCCAAACCGTACTCATCCATGCCTTGTAGCATTTCGGTGTTCATCTCTGCTGCTGTATGCTGAAGTCGATTAAAGACTGACCTTGTTTTCAGCTTTAAAAACGATACGCGATCTGAAGACGGTTGCCCACTCGTTGGTGCAGTAATTGGTGAATCGCCTCTAATGAAGGTACCATTACCTGGACTGAGCGACATGTTGACCGTTGGACTTTTAAAATTAACTGACCGGTTATATTGATAGCGCACGAATTTATAGGCACGGTTCTATGTACACGGAAACCGTTGAAAAAGTTAGTAAATAGAAATATAGGTTGCGGTTTTAACTGTTTTGTTTTACAAGTCCCGCACAAAGTTAACAAACGGTTTTATTTATTGGGTAGGTATTAAACGACTACGCGACAATAATTAACTACCGTAACACGATATTTTCGAAGGGTTAACAAATATTATTATATCGAATAATAATTTCTATTTTACACAATTAGAACACACGAAAATCACGTCGGGGTCACCAAAAATGTTAAGCCACCAAGCTTTTTTAGCAGCTAATAGTTTTTAAATTAATTAAACACTTTAATTTTCAAAAACTTTATAATTTATTTTTCGCACTTAAAAATTTACGCGTTCGTGTGTTTGTTAATCCCTTTACAATGTTTAAGTTCACCGGCCACAGCTGATGTCGAGCTTCAAGTCTCGAAATATTTGCTTAGCACAGCTTATATATAATGTATGTACATAAGAATGCGTTGATACGAACGTTAGGAAAATGACAAATATAGGATAATGTGTATTAATATAATTCAAGGACAAGTACAAGAATTAGGGTGACCAGGTGTAACGAGTTAAAAATATTACAATCTTATAAATTATACTACAATACTAAATTATTAAATAAAAACTATACAATTGACCCTATACTTAAATTATGGCATGTAAATTAGGTGCTGCTCCCAA